>JAJMZS010000311.1:0-92766 GCA_023807205.1 Isotricha prostoma | reverse complement strand
GAGGAGGAGTATTTAATACTCCTGATGAAGGAGAAGTTGAAGAAGAAGAATTAGAAGAAAAAAAACCAGTTAAAAAAATAACTAAAAAAAGATTTAAAGATGCAGGAAATAAAGTAGTTGAAGAAGTAAAAAAGAAAAAAAGAACTAAAAAAACAGCTAAAAAAGTTGAAGAAGAAGAAGAAGAAGATGAAGAAAATGTTCAAATGATTGGAGGAGGAGTCTTTAATACTCCTGATGAAGGAGAAGTTGAAGAAGAAGAATTAGAAGAAAAAAAACCAGTTAAAAAAATAGCTAAAAAAAGATTTAAAGATGCAGGAGATAAAGTAGTTGAAGAAGTAAAAAAGAAAAAAAGAACTAAAAAAACAACTAAAGATGAAGACACTAATGATATTTCCAAGGATTCTAATACTAATTCATCAACTTCAACAAAAGTTACAGAAAAAGATGGAGTTATAGAGATTGAAAGAACTACTAAAGAAACAGCAACTACAACAGAAGTTAAAAAAATTAAAAAAAAGAAAAAGAAAGGAACTAAAGAACCAGATGAAAAAGAAATAACAATTACTAAGAAAATTAGTAAATATTCAAATCAAGATGAAACACCAGTTGATGAAGAAGGTGAAGAAAATGTTCAAATGATTGGAGGTGGAGTATTTTTAACAGAAGATGATGGAGAAGTTGAAGAAGAAAAACCTGATAAAAAAAGTGAAATTAAAGGAGTAAAAGGTAAAAAAACTACAAAAGTAATAAAAAAAGCAGTGAAAGGTGATGAAGATAAAGATGATGAAGATGAAATAAAGGAAAGTCATACTGAAACTAAAGTAATGAAAGGAGAAGATGGAAATATTGTTAAAACATCTAAAATATCAAAAAAGGTTAAAAAGGTTAAAAAATCTAAAAAAGGAGAACAAGAAGTTGATAATGATGAAAATGATGATAATGAAGGAAATGTAATATCTGGTTCAACTAAAACTTATATTAAAACTGGAGGAGATGGAGTAACTACAACAACTAAAATTACAACTACTCATTCCAAAAAAGATGGAGATGAAACAATTAAAAGAGTTACTAAAAAAGGAGAAAAAGGAGAACCAATTACAGAAACTATAACCATTGAACAAGGACCAATTGTTTCAAATAATGATAAGGATAAAAATAAAAAAATAATTAAAAAAACAATAAAAGATGATGAAGATAAAGATGATGAAGAAGATTTAAAGGAAAGTAGTACTGAAACTAAAGTAATAAAAGGTGAAGGTGGAAGTTTTGCAAAATCATCTAAAGCTACTTCAAAAAAGGTAAAAAAAGTTAAAAAATCTAAAAAAGATGAACAAGAAGAAGAAGATGAAAAAGAAGAAGATTTAAGTGGAGAAAAAAAAACTAAAATATCATCAGCATCTAAAGTAATTTCAAGTTCTGGACAAAAAGATGATGATGATAAAGAAGTTTTAATGCAAGGAAAAAAGACAACATTAGTAAAAAAATCTAAAATAACTAAATCATCAAATGTAGGTAAAGATGATAATGATGAAAATGAAGAAGAAATAGGAGAATTACATAAAGGAAAAAGGACAAAATTAACTAAAACAAAAATAGTTCATGGTTCAAGTAATGCAGATGATAATGATGAAGAAGATCAAAATTTAAAAGTAGGAAAAAGAACTATACTAAAAGCAAAAAAGAAAACAATAGGAGGAGATAATGAAGAAATAATAACTCAAACAATTGAAGGTGGTGAACAAAAATTTGAACAAGAAGAAAAAACAATTTTAAAATCAAAAGTAAAGAAACCAATAAGTATGTCAGGAAGAGGAGAACAACAAGGTTCAGATAAGAATTTTTTTGAAGATAAAAATATAAAAGATTTATCTACTAATTATTTAAGAGGAGGAAAATATGATAAATATTCATCATCTTATTATCAAGTTCAATCTATTAAAGTTTTATCAGATGGTTCAATTCAATTACCACATCATTATAGAACACATCCTAGATTATATGGTAAAGATGCGAGATATTGCAGAGTTTGTAGAAATACTCATGGTTTAATTAGAAAATATGGATTGGATATTTGTAGAAGATGTTTCAGAGAGAGATATGCTTTACTTGGTTTTAAAACTACTAAATAAAGATATTAAATTTATTAATTTAACTTTTAATTTTATTTAGAATTTTGATTTAATTTTATTTTTTTTAATTAATTATAATAATATTTTAATATTTATCAATATAAAAAATTTTAAATATTTAAAAAATGTATAATTCAAATTTTAGTAATAAAGAAATTATTGAAAAAATAGTAAATGAAAATAAGATAGAATGTAATAATTATTGTAATGAAGAAATAAAAATTAGGAATAGTTTAATTTATCAAAATATTGAATTGAAAAAAAAATATAAAAAAAGAAAGAATATCAAAAAATTTAATTTTTTTAAAGAACAACAGAAAATTTTAAAACAAACAAGAGTTCCTTATGGTTATTTTTATTATCCAATAGATGATAATATTGTAGAAGATAATAATTATGAATTAAAATATTATGAAAAGATATCAAATTTAGAAAAATATCATGATGCATTAAGCTATGTAGATTTAGATAATATGTTTACTTATTATCCAACTAGAATAATTCCTAAACATGGTGATACTACTTTTGTAAATATTTCAAAAGAAAAAAAATGTATTTTAAAATCTTTTCCTTATCCATATAATGTGAAAAAATATTTTATTATTTGGTGGTTTGTTAAATGTTTATTAAAATTTTATAAAATAAATAATCAACAGTTAAATAAGAAAGATTTTTCCTTTTTAAATGAAAAAAATATATATCAAATTATATATGAAATATCAAATGTGTCAAAAATTCCAGTTGATTTAATTTACTATATAATTTCATATTTTTTATTTAATATTAAAAAATATACAAACAAAATTTGTATTAAAAATATTGGAGCACAAAAATTTCAAAAATATTTTTGTCAATTTTGCTTAAGTTATTGTTGTCATCTTCATTTTTATAATTCAGTTTGGAAAGATGAAACATCAAATAATATAAAAATAATGAAAAGTATTCCAACAAAAATATCTGGGGATAATATCTGTATTGAAAATAATGATGATCAAAATGAAAAAGATTATGAATTAAAAAATAAAAAATGTAAAGATTGTAGTTTATTAGATATTAGAATTACAGATGAAAAAAGGAAAATGCCATTTAAAGGTTTATCAGATTTATCTAAAATTAATAAATATGATTTATACATATTATATATTTTTGCCAATAATAAAAAATTTTTTTTAAATCCATGTTTCATAAAAGATTTTCTTTCTCAAAAATATTCATGTGATTTTTTACAATTAATAATATCAAAATTTGTTCCTTCTGATATATGGATAGTAAGAACATATTTATCAATGGAAAAATTTGGTTCAATAGCTTTTGAACCTTTATCAGAAGATAAAAACACATATATAATTTCGTCAAGTCAAAAAATAAATACAATAATAGAAGAAAATGAAAAAATAAATAATAAAAAAAAAATAAATCAATTTTTTTGTTATAAACCATGTACTCATCCTGGTGATTGTATAGATTGTGAATGTGCTAAACAAAAACATTGTGATAAATTTTGTATATGTGCAAAAAGTAATAAAAATTGTAAATTTTTAAAAAGAGGTTGTTTATGTAGAGATTATTGTAATTCAAATTGTAAATGTAATTTAGATTCAAGAGAATGTGATAGAGATTTATGTAAAAATTGTAAAGGTGGAAATTGTAATAATATGAAATTAACATTAAGAAAATATCCAAAAACTTATTATGGTGAAAGTCTTTTAATTCGTTTAGGTGGTGGTTTATTTGCTGGTGAAGATATTAAAAAAGGAACTTTAATTGGAGAATATTTTGGTGAAAAAATGGAGAAATTAGAATTAGCAAGAAGATCAATTTTTTCCGATGTTATTGGTAAAATTTATCCTTTTGATGCTAATAATATTTATGATATTGATTCTGTTAGATTAGGAAATTTAGTTAGATTTATTAATCATTCTGATTTTGGTTATGAAAATGTTGATGCTAGAAAATATTTTGCTGATGGAGAAGCTAGAGTTGGTTTATTTGCTATGTATGATATTAAAAAAGATGAAGAATTGTATTTTAATTATAATATTGTTACTGATGAAGATTGGTTAAGGGAATATAATGAAAAATATCATAGTAGAAAGAAATGAGGTAAAATAATATTTGATATATTGTTATTTAAATTGTTTAATTTATTTTTTTAATTAATAAATATATATTATTTGATAGATTTTCAATTAATATCATTACTTTTATTTTATTATATTTATTCTATATTTTTTAAATTATTTTTTTATTTACTATTTTTTGAAGAAATAATTTGTTTATTTTATGCTTTAAATACTATTCAATAATATTTAATTATTATTTATGAATTAATAACAAAAAAATATTAAAAAAATAAAAGAATTTAATTATGGCAAAAAAAAATGAAAAAGAAGCAATTGATCAAAAAAATTTTTTTCATGAGTTATCACTTTCAAAAAGTTTTAATCATGAAATATTAATTGATCAAGTAGAATCAATAAAATTATCAGAATCTCAATTAAAAAATCATTTAAAAGATAATAATATTGAAAATATTAAGGATTATAATTTACAAAATTACAAAATTGAAGAAAATGAAGAAATAGAAAATAGTGAAGATGTTGAAAGAATAGATGATTTTGGAAATGAAGAAGAAAATGAAGAAGATAATAGTAATTGTTATTCAGAAATAAATGATAAAGTATTGATTAGTAGTACATTTGAACAAAATATTGGAAGTAAGATTAAAAATAGGAATATAAAAATACTTGAAGAAATTGGTAGTGGTGGTCAAGCAACTGTTTATTTAGGTTTAAATGAAGAAAATAAAGAAAAAGTTGCTGTCAAATTTTATAATATAGTAAAGGAAGAATCATTAACAAGAGTTAAAAGACAATTAGATTTTTTAGATAATTTACATCATAAAAATATTGTTAATTATCTTCATTATGACATACAAAAACAAGATAATAATCCTTTAACAAATATAACAATAATAATAGAATATTGTGATACTAATTTAGAAAATTATGTAAATCAATATAAAAAAGAAAACAAATTAAAATATTTACCATTAAAAATGGTATCAGATATAACAAAACAAATATTAAATGGATTATTTTTTTTACATAAAAAAAGAATTATACATAGAGATATAAAACCAAAAAATATATTATTAAATTATAAAGATAAAATAATGAAAATATGTGATTTTGGAATTAGTGTATTAGTAAAATATAATGAAAACACAATAATGAAAAGATCAATGGTAGGTGATTTTCATTATATGTCACCTCAAGTTTTAATGGGAAAAGAAGTTGGTTTTGATTGTGATATTTGGTCACTTGGTTGTGTGGTTTATTTCTTAGTTTCTGGATTACATCCTTATATTTCTAATGATAAAAATAATTTTAATTATATTAATATAATTAATTATTCAAATCCACTTGAAGTTGCTGATGATGATATTTTAGATATTTTTTATCATAGAGATAATAGAATTTTATTAGATTTTGTTCATAGATGCTGGAGAGGAAATAATATTTTTAGACCTACTGCAGAAGAGTTATTAAAACATCCATTTGTAAATGGATATTATGATAATAAATAAAATTATTAAATTTTTTTTTTATTTCTAATTCTAATATAGTTTTTAATTAATAAGAGATAATATTAAAAATAATATAAAATTTCTAATATTAATAATTTAGTTTTAATTAAAAAAAATGAATATGAAAGGAATAATTACTCCAAAAAATGTAATTCATTTATCATCTAATCATAAAATTCTTCCAGCTAATACATTAGATAAAAATTTAATGTTAATGAGACCAATAATTGATTCAAATGATAATAATAAAAAATATAAAGATGATACAAATAGTATTATAGAACCAATTAATCTAAACTTTAAATCAAATAAAAAAAAAAATTATTTTGAAGCGTTAAAAGATAAAATATTCAGTCCAGGTGATTTAGAGCCTACAAAAAATGAATCTAAAAATCAAAAAATTTTTGCAGAATTATCAAAAAAATTATCGAATATAAATAATAATTCAAATTCAAATATATTAAAATTAAACTCAGAAATAAGAAAATTAAATCTAAATCCAAATTGTAAATATCTTCCTGAAAAAAAGTATTTTTTATCAAAGAAAAAAACATTAATATTAGATTTAGATGAAACATTAGTTCATTCTGCATTTAAATCTTTTTATTCAAAAGAAGATATAATATTTAATATGATATATGATGGAAAAGAACATACAATTCATGTTTTAAAAAGACCATTTGTAGATGAATTTTTAGAAAAAATGTATCATTTATTTGAATTAGTAATTTTCACTGCTTCAATTCCAGATTATGCAAATCCACTTTTAAATAAATTAGATCCTAGAAAAAGAATTTCTTATAGATTATTTAGAGAACATTGTACTTCAACTGGTAATTTATTTATTAAAGATTTAAGGAAAGTTGGAAGAGATTTAAAAGATTTAATTATTATTGATAATAATCCTGTTTCATATTTATATAATAAAGATAATGGAATTCCTATTTTAACTTGGCATTCTTGTCAAACTGATAATGAATTAATGAAATTAGTTCCTTTACTTGAAATACTTAGTAAATGTGATGATGTTAGAACTATTATTAAAAAAGTTGTAAATGGGAATTATGTTAATTTTACTGAAGTTAATAAATTAATTAATAATGAAAATAAAAATAATAAAGAAGAAAATAAAGAAAATAAAAATTTTTTTGGATTAGATAATCCAATTTTAAAATCTTCAAGACAAGATAAAACAGTTTTAATAAATAATAATAATAATAACCAAAATAATAATAATAATTTATCAATATTAAATAAATTTTCAAATTATTATTTTGATACAAATGAGAAAAGTAAAGGTGATAAAATAAGAGAAAGCTTAAATAATGAATTTGAAAATAGGAAAAGTAATAATTTATTTGAAGATAAGGTATATCAAGAAAAATATAATACTTTTTATGATCAAAAAGTTCCTTCAACTCCAAAAAATTTTGAAATATCAACAAAGACAGTTTTTGATAGAGATAAATCAGAATTAAAAGAAGAATTAGTTTTACCATCAAATGATTATATATCTTCATCTTCAAAAAATTTAAATGTAAAAAAAAGAAATGTGAAAAATGCATATAATAAATTAATAGAGGCAAAAGAAAAAGTAAATCAAGATGAAAATGAAAAAAATTCATTTAAATTTGAACATTTTCATATTGATAATACAAACAGAGAAAATGCATTTGATTCAAATCCAATGACTTTGCCTTCACGTTCTGTTGATAAAAATTATATATTTTCATATAATAAAAATAATAATAATAATTATGATTCGAAATTAAATTATTTTAATTCTAAATCACCTAATTTCTATTTACAAGATAGAAATGAGAATAATAAATTTGGAATGGAAAGAAATAGAACTGTTGATAATATTAATTTCTTTTCTAGTAATAATAACAATAATAATAGTAATAATAATTTTTTAAATAAAAATTATTCAAATATGTTTCATGATAGAGATAGATTTAAAAGTATAAGTGGAAATTATACTCTTAAATCAAAATTTTTTTAATTTAATTATTGATTGAATAAATAATTAGATAAATATTTTTTATTTATTTTAAAATTAATTTTTTTCTTCTATTCAAAGAATTAATTTTTTTTTATTATTTTATAATTATTTTTTTTTAGTTTCTTATTTAAAATTATAATGATTTCCCAATCAACTAAACCAAGACATAAGATTTCAAAAAGAGAAACAGGAATTTTAAGAAGATTATTTCAATTAAATAGTGCTGTATACCAGAAATCATCAAATGATGGTAAAAATAAAATCCAAGAAGAAAATAAAAATATTAATTTAACAAATAATAATATTCCAGAAAATAACATTTCTCTTGTTAAAAAACCCGAAAAAGTTGAAGAAAGAATACTTGATTTTAAATTATTTCACAATAAAAAATTAAATCCAATTTTAAAATTAGGTTGTAGATACATTCATAAAGAAAATCAACTTTCATTATTAGATAAGAAAAAAAGTGTAATTAAAATTCAATCAATATTCAGAAGTTATTTATTTAAAAAGCATTTTAATCTTAAAGTAGAAGAAGAAATAGAAAAAAAAGGAATAGAAGAAATAATTTTAATCCAAAGTCTAATAAGACAATATTTAGTAGGAATAAAAATAAGAAAATTATTTTTAAGAGATGAAATAGTTGATAAAAGAGAAGAATGTGCAGATAAAGTTATAAATTTATTCAAATCAATATATATTAAAAATGAAATAACAATAAAAGCAATAAAAGAAAATATAATAAAAAACAGAGAAAAATCAGCAGAAAAAATTCAACATGTATACAAAGGTTATAAATACTATTCTCAATTTAAAAAATTAAGAAATGAAATGAAAAATAATTACTTTATAACATATCCATTTTATGCAAAAACAGTAGAATTAAAAATATTTTTTCCAGGTTCATCAACTGCAATTAATATAGGAATGTTTAATAGTCCAAGTAAACAATTTCCATTTGAATATAATGAATTTTTAAATATGTTTATTTTATCAATTCCACCAGATACTTTTTTAAGTGGTGAATATAGATGTCAATTTTTAATTGATGGTTTTGTTTCTTGTGATGGTAGATTTCCTAATGTTGAATTTAATGATGGTAATATATATAATATTGTAAGATTTGATATTGAAAAAAAAAAAATTCCTGATAATTATAATGATTTTGGTAATTCACAAGAACCTCCTGATAATCAAAGTATTGATAGTAAAATAAGTGAAGAATTAATTGAAAATGTTAAAAAAGTTAGAGATAGTATTACTAATAATGGAATTGAATTTGATTTACAAGGAGAGTTACTTGGGAAAAAAAGTGAAGAAAGAATGGAAGAAATGAAAAATTTATCTTTTAGTCAATTTAATATTGATTATTAAATTATAATATTCTTATTTAGAGTTTTTATTTATTTATTTAAATGGAAAATAATATTTAAGTAAAATATGTTTTTATATATTTTTTTATTTTCTTTTTTTAATATAATTATAAAATAATGGGAAATAAAATTTGTTCCTGCCAAATTTGTGAAGATGATAAAATTGAAACTAATATTTTATCCCAAGGAAATAATTTAAAAAGAGAAGATGTTATTGATAATAATAATTTACAAAAAGAATTAATTTCAATTAAGAGAAATGAAAAAGAATCGAATTTAACATCACGTAATAGAAATTCATCAAATTCAACAGAAATTCCCGATAAAAATTATTTATTTAATAATAATTTACATAATTCAAATTATCAATCAAGAAATTTTAAAAAGGAACAAAATCTTATTAATAATGATTTTAATTCTTTAGATAAAACAATATTAAAAGAAACTTTAAAAGATCCAAATATTCATTTTGAAAATATTAAAGAAGAAATAAAAAAAGATGAAGAATCACCAAAAAATAAAAGTATAATTTCTTCATTAACTTCAAGTAAGAATCAATATGGTAATAATACATTAAAAAATTCTAATCATTTAAATTCACATATGAATAGTGATTTTTCTATTTATAAAGTTAATGGTGTTCAAAGTAATGAAAATATTGAAAATAGTAATAATAATAATAAAAAACAAAAACCTTTGACATGTCAAGATTTATTAAATGTTTTTAATGGAAATGATAATAAAGAAGATGAAAAAGAAAAAAAAATTGAAAAAGATAATTCTTCAATAGGAAAAAGTAATATTTCGTCTAAAGCATGTGAACAACAATTTACAATAAGTGATGATAATGAATTTGATTAATTATTATATTTTGTTTGTATTCTTTTTATTTTTTATGAATTTTAATTTTTTATATATTAATATCATAATAATTTTTTTCCAAAAATGTTTAATATATAATATTTCTATATGATAATTTAGTTTTAATACATTTTTTTTATTTACTTTTTAATAAATTTAAATATAAATTAATAATAAAATTTTATAATAATGCTAATATCTCTAATTTATTAATCTAATTTTTCCTCATCTAAAGTTGTATATTTTGTTTTAGATTTACGACTAATTTTTCCTAATTCTATCATCGATTTATCTCCAGAAAGATCAAAACCACTTCTAACTTCAGTTAAATGATATTCTAATTCTTGTTTAGTATTTTTATATTTTTTATAAAAAATAAAAGAAATGATTAATAAAGCAACAATTATGAAAATAATAAATCCAGTTAACACTTTATTAGTTGCTTTTATATTAAGCATAATTAATAAAGGTTTGAAAACAATTTTTTCTCCAGTTTTTGGATTTTGATATTCAATATTAATATAATAAGTTGTTTCAGGTGTTAATCCTTCAATAATAAATTTATTATTTTTTGAATCATAATTATATTTTATATTTTTATCATTACTTTTCATTTTACTTAAATAACATAAAGATTCCATATTTTCAAAATCTTTACTATCCTTTGATATAAAAATATGAAAATTATTCATAGTGATTTTTTCATCATTTTTACTTTTTAAATCAGGTAATTTTAATTCAATTTTTCCAGAAGAAATTTCATCAAAAGTAAAAATTGGTTCAAAATTAGATAATTTATAATTTTGTTCATCAGTTGAATAATAATATAATATATATTCACCTCCTTCTTCATTACATTGAGTAGTATTAGTTAAATTACAATTTGAACCAGATACCCAAACAGTTAAATAATATGTATCTAATGTTGCATTTAATAAAGTTAATACTTTTCTTCCTTTACTTAAATATGGATGTGATTCAATTTCTGTAAAAGGATTTTTATAATATGTAATTTTATTATTTAATTGAGTTTCAAATGTTCCTCTACAAGATGAAACTTCTAATACTATTATATTATCTTTTTTATTTTCTTTGTTTATATCAAAAATTGTAGTATCTTTTATTGTACTTTTTTCAGATGAGAAATAAATTTGTTTTGGTTGAGTATCTATTCTTTTGTAATTATTTACACTTGGTGAAATTAAAATATTAATTATTGTATCTTCATCAACTGAAATTTCTGTAAATTCAATTAAAAATAAAACTCTACATTTTTTATTTTGTCTTTTTTCTTTTGGTAATTGTGGAATTTTTAATGTAATAGAACCTAATAATTTATTTGTTTCTGCTTTTAAATCATGATTCCCTTCATTAGGTATATCTAATTTATGTTTATTATCATCTAAATTTTCAATTGATAAATCATATAAATCATATTTAATATATAATTTTGCAGTGTCATTTGGATTTTTTATCATTACAGATAAAACAATATCTTCATATTTATCTAATAAATCAAAATAACCATAAAATTCTTCATCATTTACAATATATGAATTTTGTTTTCCAATATTAAGTTTTGTCCATGTTTGATCATAATTTAATTTAATTCGAAAACCAAAATCTTCTAAAGCTTCTATTCTAAAAAATAAATTATAGAAATTTTTATTCTTATCATATTTTACTGTTCCATATTCAGTTTCTTTTGCATTTAATGTTATTGATGCTACATCATTATGTAAATCAACTACTTCACCAAATTCATCAATTTTTGTTAAATTTTGAAAAACTGTTATTTTTCCTTTTCCTTTGTATGAATATATTTCAAAATTTAAATCTTTTTCATAAAATAAATAATGACTTAATACTGGCATTAAATTAATATCACTATCAGTAAATTTTGGGAAATAATATAAATTTTCTCTTCTTGTATCTAAAACATAATTTGTTAAATATGATTTTGCAGTATTAATTTCAACTAAACTATCCTCATTACATTTTATAGAAATTAAAAACCAACTTTCCATTCCAATTCTTTTATCTTCTTTATTAATATCAATTTTCATAAATTGTCTTTTATTAAATTCTAAATTTGAAAAATCAAACTCATCTTCATTAGGTATAATCTTTTCAATTGATTCATAATCTTGATTTTCAAAAAATTTTCCATACATATCACCATAACCATATAAGAAATAAGAAGTAAAAATAAAAGATAAATTTTGAATATCATCATCATGATAAATTTCTTGATAAACATTATAATCAATTTCATTTTCAAATAAATCTAATTTAAAATTACAACTTTCACTTTTTTTACATTTACAAGACCCTGGAGAATTATTTCCAATATCAATTAAATTTTTATTACTAGAAACAACTAAAGTATAAAAAGAATCAGTAACACCAGTAATCATAATAGTATAATCACCTTCAAGATCTTTTTTTCCTAATTGTGTTATTATAGGATCATTTTTATCAATATTAATAAATTGATGTGTTGGTTCTAAACTAAACCAATGATACTTTTTATATGTTGGTGGTGTTAATCCATAATTTACATAAATATCTGTATCACCATCAACATTATATAATGAAATAAAAACATTTTTATCTGATGGTTCCATATATATTTTATAATAATGATTTTCTCCTTCATATATGAAATCTTGAATATGAGATTCTTTTGTTATTCTTGTTATTTTAGATGAAAATAATATTGAATAATATATTGAATTTCCAGTAAATCCTAAATATATTCCTTTCATTGTTAAAAGTAATTTACATTTTTTACATTTTTCATAATCTTTTTTAGGAATATTTAATAGTGAAGTATCATATTTTCCTTCTTCTGCTTTATAATGATAATTATTTGATTTTGGGAAATAAATTGGATTTAATTTTTCAATTTCAATTAAAAATGCATATAATTCAACTTGACCATTATCACTTTTAATTGTAATAACATAATTATCTTTATCATCATCAAAATTTAAATCATAAATAACAAAATATTGTTCTTCTTTAACTTCAATTGCATTTCTATATTCATATTCATCAAATAAAGTTGTAATTGCATTATGCTTAATTTTACCACTTATCATATATGAACTTCCATAAAGCATTTCATCACCAGGATAATAAATAATAATAAATATATCACATTTATCTTCTGATTGGCATTTTTTTTCTAAATCACTTTTTGGAATATTAAGAAAAATTGATGAAGTACCTTTTTCTATAAAATATAAATTTGTTCTTGATAAAGTTGGTAAAATTGTAAAATAAGAGAAATCAATATAGACATTAATTTTTCCATAATCTGCATAAATTGAAATAGATAAATCTTCTATTGAATTTACTGAATAATAATATGATTGATATTGATAATTTGTTGATAAAGTTGCAGAATGTTGAGTATTATCAAATAATAATAATGGATTTTTTTCATCAGTTATACTTATATAATAATCTTCATCTTCAAAAGAATCTTTTTCTTCTTTATTTTTTCTTGTAATTATAATATAATAAAAACCTTTTTTTATATATTTAGGATCTGTTGATTTTATTATTAATTGAGAATCAGCATTAGCTTCCCAATCAAAATTTGAAAAAATATTATCAATAAATCTTACTTGTTCTAAATCTTTATAAACATAAAATTTAAGATCATCATTTCTTCTTGTTAATCCAATTCTAATATCATTTGCATTTTCAGAATCAACAGAATAAGAATAAATTTTAAAAGATGATGAACTTTCAAGATAATCATAAACAATTTGTCCCTTTTTTAAATCTAAAGCAATATTTTCAATATCAAATCCTTTATTTTTTTTTATAACATAATAATATATACTATAGGTAACAAAATTTTTAGCATTTACTTGAACAGAAAAAACTCCTTTTTTATTATAAGTTTTAACTCTAATAACATCAGGTAAATCTTTTTCATTATTTGAAGAATCTACAAATCTATAATCATTTATATCTTCATCATATTTATAAATTTCCATATCTGCATTTCCAGAAATTGAATTTAAAACAATTACAATTTGTTCTACATTTTCATCATCATTTATAATTTTATAAAAATCTGTTTCATCTCCTGGAATTGTATTATAAATTGATGTTCTTGGAATTAATAAATAAGTTGATTTTGATTGAAAAGTATTTATTCTAAATAAACAATTCTCTTTTCCTATACAATCAATAATTATATATAAAACACAATTTAGCTCAATATTTTTTTCACTTAATTTAGGATCATTCTTTCTTTTTTGATGACAAATATTATCTTCATCATCAATTTTAAAATTTAAACCACCCCATTCAGTATTTGGTTTAATAATTTTATTTTCATTAATTAAATCATTTAATTTTGATTTATTAAAAAATTCATAATTTTCAGAAAAATAACCATAAACATTAATTAAACCTTCAATTTCATTTACAGAAATAGAAATATTACTATCAGCAGAAAAATCTAATAAACTATATGAAGTAACATTAGATGTAGGTAAAAAACCAGTTATTGATTTTCCAGCAATAATAAAATTAGTATATTGTCCTTCTGTAATATCATAATTAGTAGAAGCTTGTAATGTAAAAGAAGAAGTTGAATAACCTAAAATACAAAAATGAAATCTATCAAAATTAACAAATCCTTTTTGTTCTGCTTTATTTCTAAAAATATTTATATCATTTTCATCAATTACAAGAGTTTTTTCATTAGTAACTTCATATGTAGTTTCATCATATGGTATATCATAAAAAGTCATATTAACTTTTGATTCAAAACCATTTAATTGAATTAATGTTGCTCCACTAAATAATTGCATAGTTATAATAAGTGAATATTTTTCATAACCTTGAACATTATAATAATAACATTTACATTGATTTTCTCTTATATTATCATAAAAACTAAAATGTGTATAAATAGGAATAATTGAATTAGGATATTCAGAATAAATATTAATTTCAACATTAGTAGTTTCAGTAGTTAATAAAATATATAAATCACAATCAGAACAATAATCCTCATCTCCTTTTATCATAGTATATGTATAACCATATATCCAACTTTGTTGAATATCTAAAGTATTTGATGATGATGGATTTGAATCTTTACTTATATACATTTTATATGGTTTATATTCAAAAGCAATAGAACCAATTGTTATTTCTTGAAAATCTTTTTTTGTATGTAATTTTAATAAAATAGGATTACTCTTATTTAAATTGAAAAAATAAATATCATTATCATCTATATTAATAGTTTCTGATAAATATGCAATTAATTCATATTCACATTTTTCAAGACAATAAACAGAAATATAAAATATTTCATTTGAATAAACTTCATTTGATGAAATTGATATAATATCACCTCCTATTTTTGCTGAACGCCAAGTTGAGAATAAAAAACCTGGTTGTTCTATTGTTTTTGAAACAAAAATATCTGGATCTGAATATTCTTTTGTAAGTTCATCTTGATCAATATTGATTATTAAATTAGATTTATTTGCTTTTGTTCCTTCTGGAATTGTTAATTTATAATATTCATATGAGAAAGCATTTACAATTTTTCCTTTTATTGTTTCATTTAATTTTAAAATCGTATGTGTTGATTGAGATAAAATGATTCTAATTGATAGGAATATTAAAAATGATTTGATCATTTAATATATTTTTTTTTTAATTATTTTTTTTTTACATTTTTAATTTAATTAAATTTTTAATTATATTAATAATTAATTTTTATTAATATTAATAAAAAAATGTAATTTCAGTTTTTTAAATAAAAATAAAAAAGAATTAAAATGGAAGAAGAAGAAAATATTTTAATGGAAGGTGGAGGAGTAATGATTGATGAAAATCAAGATGAAGAAGAGGAAAATAACTTAATAGATATAGGAGGTGAAATAAAAAATGAAGATGAAGATGATGATGAAGATGAACAAATAGAAAAATCAAAAAATGTAAAACAAGAAGAAAATCAAGATGAAGAAGAAGAAAATAACTTAATAGATATAGGAGGTGAAATAAAAAATGAAGATGAAGATGATGATGATGAAGATGAACAATTAAGAAAAACTAGAGAGTTAAAAAATGAAAAAGATGAAGAAAATATTTTAATGGAAGGTGGTGGAGTAATGATTGATGAAGAAAATAATGAAGAAAATAATTTAATGGAAGGTGGTGGAATATTGATTGAGGATGAAGAAGATGATAATAAAAATAATAATGTTGTTGATAAAGAAAATGATGATAATAAAGATATAAATAAATTAGATCATGAAGAAGTTGAAGAAAATGATGAAGTTAAAAAATTTGTTGAAGAAGAAGAACAAAAAGAAAAAAATGCTGAAATAGAAAAAAAATTAGATGAACAAAAAAAAATTGAAGAATTAAGAAAAAGAAAAATTAATAAAATAAAAGATTTTAAAAAATATAGTAAAATTTCTATGCCTTTTTATATTGAAGATGATGATAATATTTATGATTTTAATCAACCTATTGGATTCATTGATATTAAAGTAAAAAATGAAGTTGATAAACAAGAAAATTATTTTAATGTTAAAAGATATAAAATAAATATTGATTATTAAATAAATATATGAAAATTAAAAATAAAAATAAAACTATAAAAAAATTCCTTTAAAAAAATAAACATAAAAAATTATAAATAAAAAATTTTACTATCAACAAAATCATATTTCCATTAATTTCAATTTTACATCCTTAAAATAAAAAACATTAAAAAAAACATAAAAAAAAATCTTTATTTTTTCTTTTTTTTCTTAACAAAACTTTTACCTCTAAAACTATTTTTCTCATTATTTCTCTTTCTCATAATAAATTGTTCATAAACTTCTCCTTCATCATCATCTTTATCAGCTTTAGTATCATATTTATCTTTACTTTTAGTTTTCTTTAACAAATCCTTTAATTCATTTTTTGCAGCTCTAATACTTTCTAAAACTTTCTCATATAAACTAAGAACTTTCCCTTCATCAGTTTCATATAAAATCATTTTTTTTTCAATTAAATGTTCAATTGCTTGAATACCTTCAACATCATATTGAGTAACAAAACTAATTGCTCTTCCACTTTTACCAGCCCTCGCAGTTCTTCCTACACGATGAATATAATCTTTACCTTGAGAAGGTAAATCATAATTAATAACTAAGTCTACATTTGGTATATCTAAACCACGAGAAGCTACATCTGTTGCTACTAAAATATTCCTTTCACCATCACGAAATTTATTTAATGCTCCTATACGATTTGATTGAGTCATTTTACCATTTATTGATATTGCTTGAAATCCTAAATGACGAAGAATGAATGTTATATTCATTGAATCTAATACTTTTTCTACAAAAACTATTATTGTTTTTCCTATATTTTCATTTAGAATATATGCTAAGTATGTTTCTTTATATTTATCTGGGATGAATATATAATTTTGAATTAATGTTTGAACTGTTGTATATTTTGAGTTTATTTCTATTTTTACTGGATTATGTAAGGAAGCTTTTTGTAATTTGTGTACTTTTGATGTCATTGTTGCACTGAATAGAAATGTTGTTCTATCACGAGGAATTTCTCCTAAGATTTGATTTATTTGTTTTTCAAAATCTAAGTCTAATAAACGATCTGCTTCATCAAAGACGAGAAATTGAAGATGTTTTAAATTGAAACCTTTTGTATTTCCTAAATGATCTGCAACACGACCTGGAGTTCCTATTATTATATGGGGTTTTTTTGATAGAGATATTGCTTGAGATGTTAAATCTAAACCACCTACTAATACACTTGTTTTTAAACCAATTGAACTTCCAATTATTTCAAATATTGAATTTATTTGAAGACATAATTCTCTTGTTGGTGCCATTACACATGCGAAAAAATAATGATTTGGAGTATCAAGTAATTTTTGTATAATTGGTATTGCATATGCAGCAGTTTTACCTGAACCAGTTTCTGCTAATCCTATTATATCTTTGGAATTTAAAGCATAGGGTAATGTTTCTTTTTGAATTTTTGTTGGATATTTATAACCCATTTCTTTTAAGGTTTCACATAATTCTGGACATACTCCAATTGATTCAAATGTTGAATCTAAACTATATATTCCATTTGGATCTGTTATATTTTGAGTTTCTGTTATTGTTTTTGTAGTTTTTTTATCATTTGATTTCTCACTTTTTTCATCATTATCCGACATTTAATGGAATAAGATAATTAATAATTAATATTATCAAATAAAAAGAAATTTCTAATAAATAAATTTAAATATAAAAAAAAATAATTTAAAAAAAAATAATTATTTAATCCTCAAATCAAAAATAATAATTTACTAAACTAAAAAAAAATGGAAACAACCACACCAAAAAAAATTCATAAATGTAATGCACCAAACTGTGAAAATGAAGGTAAACTTCGTTGTCCAAACTGTTTAAAACTTGGTATAAAAGATAAAAGTTACTTTTGTGGAAAACAATGTTTTCAATCATATTGGTCAGAACATCGTAAAATTCATGAAGACTATGAGCCAATAGAAGATGGTTTTCCATATACAGGAAAACTTCGTCGTTACAAAGTAACACCACGTCGTCCAATACCAGATTCAATAGAAAAACCAGATTATGCAGATGATCCAGAAGGTATTTCACCATGTGAAGAAGCAGTTGGAAATTCAAAAGAAATTCCTGTTTTCACGGATGAAGAAATTGAAAAAATGAAAGTAGCTGGTAAATTAGGTCGTCTTGTTTTAGATACTATACATAAAGCTGTTGCTGCTGGTGTGACAACAGATGAATTAGATATTGTTTGTCATGAATGTTGTATTGAAAATGATTGTTATCCTTCACCATTAAATTATTATAAATTTCCAAAAAGTGTTTGTACATCAGTTAATGAAGTTATTTGTCATGGTATTCCTGATTTAAGACCACTTCAAAATGGTGATATTGTTAATTGTGATGTTACAGTTTTCCATCATGGTTTTCATGCTGATTTAAATGAAACTTACTTAGTTGGTGATGTTAATAAGAAAGGAAAACATTTAGTAAAAGCAGCTTATGAAGTATTACAAAAAGCAATTGCAATTTGTAAACCAGGAACAAAATATCATGAAATTGGAGATTTAATAGATGAATATATTACAGGAGAAAAATTAAGTGTTGTTAGAACTTATACTGGACATGGTGTTGGAAAATTATTTCACACTACTCCTACTGTTCCTCATTATAAAAATAATAAAGCTTTTGGAATTATGAAACCTGGTCATATATTTACTATTGAACCTATGATTAATGAAGGTGATTGGAAAGATGTTACTTGGACTGATAATTGGACTGCTGTTACTGCTGATGGAAAAAGAAGTGCTCAATTTGAACATACTCTTTTAATTACTGAAGATGGATGTGAGGTACTTACTGCTAGAAATGAAAATTCACCACCTTTAGAAATTTTTAAGTAAGAATTATTTATTTTTTTTATTTTTTTAATTTTATTTTTATTTTTTTTTTTCAATGTTTTATTATAAATTTAATAATTTTTTAATTGATGTTAAATTATAGTTCAAAAAGTTATTGGGATGAAAGATATAAAATATTAAATACTAGAACATATGATTGGTTAGAAGATTATGATAATTTAAGAAAATTTATTTTAAATTTAAATATACCAAAAGATGCAAATATTTTAAATGTAGGAAGTGGAACAAGTGAATTAAGTGAAAAATTGTATGATGATGGTTATACTAATAACTATAATATAGATATATCAATAGAATCTTTAAATATAATGAGAAAAAGAAATATTGGTAAAAGACCAAAAATAGTTTATATTCCAATGAATGCTAAAAAAATGAAATATGGAAATAATTTTTTTGATGTAGTAATTGATAAAGGATTATTAGATACAATATTATGTGGAGAAAATGCTTTTGTTGAAGCAAGTAAATTAACAAAAGAAATAACAAGAGTATTAAAACAAAATGGAATATATATTTTAATTTCTTTTGGTTCACCAAAAGAAAGATTAAAACATCTTCAATGGGATTATTTAAATTATGATATAGAAGTATATGATATAAAAAATTTTTATGAAGATATAAGTAAAAAAAGTACACACTATATTTATTTATGTAGAAAAGAAGATGATGCAGATGAAAAATTAAAATATTATGAAGACGTTCTTTCAGAATTAAAAACATACTAAAAAAAAAAAACCCATACAAAAAAAACCACAATAAAATAATATTATAAATAAATAATAATATTAAAAAAAAAAATAAAGTAAAAAAAAAAACCCATTACTTCATTTTCAAAACTTCCACAATATTCCCATAAATAATCCCAACCCAATCATCAGTAGCATCCTCCCATGAAACATTTTCAATTTCTTTATTAGCTTTATATTCCATAACACATTTAGGCATATAATCACTATAAACATCCCAAACAAGACCCATTTTATCATCACCAACACTAATAACATTAGTATTACTTTTAGGTGCCCAAATAGCATTATTAACAACATTAGTATGTCCTTCTAAAATAGCATAAGGAATATCAGGTTTTCTTTTATCTAAAACATAAATAATACTTTTATCTAAAAAACAACAAATAACTAAATTTCCATTAATTAAATTTCCTTTTACTCTAGAAACTGGATCTCCATTATTAAATAATACTTTACAAGTATCAGGTGTTCTAATATCAAATAATCTAATACCACCACTTGCACCAGCAGTCATAAAAGTAAAATCATCATTACCAAAATTAATATCATAAACACTTTTATCATCAACAATTAAAGTATTTAAAATTTCTAATTTTGTAATATCCCATAATTTACATGTTGTATCAGATGATGATACTCCTACAATTGATGGATTTATATGTGACCAATCACATGATGTTAATGGACCACAATATATTTTATTATTACCTTTTATTTCTTTTTGAAATGTTAATTTATTTTCTGAATATTTATATATTCTAAGTGAATCACTTGTTGATATTAATAAATCTTTATTTGATGAACTTGGACAAAATAAAATTGATGATGGGGGAAATTCACATTCAGAACATGATCTTTCTATAAATTTATCTTCTTGAGGTAAAAATTCTATTATTGTTATTTTATTTTTTAATGATATGTTTTTTGTTGATAATGCTAATGTTAAAGGTGATGATGATGATTGAAATGTTATTCCATATAATAATGATTGGTTTTGATATCTTTTTATATATTGAGTATTTGATGGAGGTAAATCTAAATCTGATAATATTTGCTGTGATGTGTCTGGTGCTGACATTGCGAATGATGAGGAATTGTCATTTATTTTTAAAAATGGTTTTAGGGTTTCTGATTTGTTTAATGATGACATTTAATTTATTTTTAATAATTTAAATTTTTATTTTTTTTTGTAAAATATTATTTTCTAATTAATTTTAATGACAAAAAAATATACTTTCTTTATTTATATATTTATTTTTATATTTTTTATGGAATTTAATTTATATATTTTATTTTTTTATAATTTTATTTTAACTATTTTTAACGAATATATATTTTTTCTATTTTTGTATTTTAAATAAATTATAAATATCTTTTAATACCTGAATTTTAAAAAATATGAATATTTCCTCACATTAAATCTTTTTCTAAAGTAATTAATATTAATTCTTGAATTTTGTATAATTAAATCTTTTTTCTCTAATCATCATTATAAATGAATAATTTAAAATTTTAGTTGTTCAACATTTTGAATTGATTTAAAAATAATTATTTTTAAATTAAACAATATTTATTCCCTTTTAATTAAAATATATTAAAAATTAATTTAAAAATTTATTTAATATATAATTAAAAAAAATATAAAAAAAAAAAAATAAAATGTCTTCAACTTTGGCTGAATCACAAGATGAAAATTCAAACCACATAATATTAATAAATTCAACAGGTAATTATGGAAATGTATTCCAAGATACAAAATCATTTGATGACGAAGAATTTTTCTCAGAATATTTATTAAATTTCAAAATATCAAGAATAAAAATATATCATGGAAAAATAGATAAAAACGAAATAGTAACAGGAATTCAAATATTTTATCGTGATAGATTAAAAGGAAATACAACAACAACAGGAGAATTTAAAAGTGAAAAAGGAAGTGATTTATATGAAGAATTAAATTTAGAAGTAAATGAAAATTTAGTAAATTTTAAAATTAGAACTGGAGATAAAGGAGTTGATTATTTAGAATTTGGAACTAATAAAGGAAAAAGTATTAAATGTGGTGGAAATACTGGAGAAGAAAAAATTACTGAATTTAATGATAATAAAGATAAAATTATTTTAGGAATTTTTGGAGGATATTCTAATTGTTTAAATAGTTTAGGTGTTTATTATATTACTAAAAAAGATTTTGTAAGTTTACTTTATTCTGGATTGTTTTATTTAAGATATGTTTTAAAAAAAAATAATGAATTTAAAAATAAAGTTTTGGAAAATAAAGGAAAGTTAAATAATGAAGATTATGCTATTTTAAAAGTTTGTTTATTACCTGATGCACCTTTTTGTTCTGTTATTAGATATGTTTTATGTTAGTTTATTTCATTATATATTATTATTACATTATTAGTAAAAAAAGTTAAATTTTACTTTTATATTTTTTTTATTTGTTTTTTTTTTTGTAAATTCATTTAATCATATTTAAATTTTAAAAAACTGTTTTTTTTGGAGATATTATTATTAATTTTTTTAAATTATTAATTTTTAAAAATTGAAAATATTTAAAATTTTTAATAAATTTTATTTTAGTATATTTAATATATATTAAATAAACAATTAATTTAAAGAAATATTAACTAATTATTACCTATTATACTTCCAGAACTTTTTGTATTTATTGCTCTAATTATAGTTCTTTTTGCATAATTTCTAATTAATTCTCTCCAATTATTAGCTTCTTTTTCATCATTTCTTTCTAAAAAATCTCTAATTCCACTTGGTGAAAAAATCCAATCAAAATCTTGTTCTTTAAAAATTCTAATAAAATCTTCATATTCATAATATTCATTATCTTCAAAAAATGAATTATTAAATAAATTAATACTAGTTTCAATATTAATTAAACTAAAAGAATTTCTAACAGTGTTTAAATATCTAACAGGAAATTTTAAATCATCATCAATATCCATTTTATTATTTGCATAAAGCATACATTGACTTGAGATTAAAAAAATAGAAAGAAAAAATTTATCATTTAATTCATTTTTTCTTACAAGTTCATCATGTTCAGAAAAAATTCTATATAAAAAATCTATTTTTTCAATATTTCTTCCACCACAATAAAGAAATCCAATACCTAATAAATGTAATTTTGTTACTAAATTTGGACTTCCTGGAATATATTCACTTCCATATTGATATTTATAAATATTTTTTTTTAAACATGAATAAATATATAAAAGTAATTGTGCACATTTTGTTTTATAATTTATATCTTTTACTTGATTTTTTAATAAAGGATGAGTAAATAATTTATTATAAATAAAGTTACTAAATTTTTCTTTTGACATTAAATTATTTAATAATTTATCATTATTAATTGAAAAAGTTCTTATTTGTTCTTCAATAATATTATCTTTTTTTCCTGTATCTTCTGTTAATAAAAGATAATAATATTCTCTAAATGGCATTAAATATAAAAATATATAAACATTTTCAAAATTATCTTTAAGCCATTCATCAGAAATTGATTTATGTGATTTAAAATTTATATCTAATTCTTGATCTGCATATTCAAATGTTTCAAAAATTCCCATTTTCAATTATTTATAAAATTTTCATAAATTTAAAAAAAATATTAATTTTTTATCTTAAATGAGAGAACTTAAATATCATGAAAAAAAATTATTAAAAAAAGTTGATTTTCTCAATTGGAAAAAAGATAATAATTTAAGAGAAACTCATTTAATGAGAAGATATTATATTCAAAAAAGAGAAGATTTAAAAAAATATAATAGAATAGTAGGAATGATAAAAAAAATAGTAGCAAAATTAATGCTACTTAAACCAGATGATGAATATAGAATAAAAAAAACTTCAGAATTATTAAAAAGATTATATGATTTAGGTTTAATAAAAAGTAAAAGTTCCTTAAAAGATATTGATGAAATTGGAATAGCTAAATTTTGTAGAAGAAGACTTTCTGTTATTTTATTTAGAAATAAATATTGTGAAAGTATTAAAGAAGGAATAACTTATATTGAACAAGGACAAGTTCAATTAGGTACTGAAGTTGTTTATAATCCTGAAATGTTGATTACTAGAACAATGGAAGATCATATTAGTTGGGTTGCTAATTCTAAAATTAAAAGAAAAATTGATGTTTATAATGATAATGTTGATGATTATGATATGTTAAATTAAACAAAAAAAAATATTATATTAATTAAAATTAAAATATTTTTTTATTTCTTTCAAAAAAAAAAATCATATTTTATTTAATAAAAAAAATAATAAAAAAAAACATATCCCAAAAATTCAAAAATAAAAAAAAACAAATAAAAAAAATAATAAATAAATAACTAACCAAAAAAAAAAAAAAAAATGATAGACAGAGTCCACGAAGTAAGTTCCTTATATCGTACATTCCGTCCAAGTTTCACAGCATATAATTCAAATGGTGAAGGTCGTGATATATACATTCAATATAACAATGGTGGATTTTGGAAAATGGATATTCTCCCAGGTCAAAACATAAATAAAAATTCAAAAGGATCAAATTATCGTTTTCGTAGTTTAAATCATAGAGCAGCACCATTTAAATATTTAAGTGATGGTAGTGGAAGAGACAGTTACATTTCATGTAATGATGGTGGTTTAAAATTAAATTCTAAACCATTAACAAATTATCATTTAATTGATTTTTTAAGAGGTGATAATAATAATTTTTTAGAATGGAATCGTACTGGAACAAATTGGAATAAAAGACATTATATGAGTAAAGCTGAAATTAAACATAATAAATTAGTTAAAAAAATTGAAAATGGTGTTGTTGATAGATTGTATAATAAAGAGAAACATAAGTTTATTAAAGATAAAAATTTAGATAAAGATGTTTTTTGTAAAACTGAAAGTAATTGGATGAAGAAAGAGAGAGTTAATTCTGTTGATAAATTTATGAAGAAAAATAATTTACCTAAGATTGAAACTATGGATCAAAATTTTATTTATGATGTTGATAAGATTAATAGGTATAATGTTATTAAGAAGTTTGAAAAAGAAAATAAACCTCCTGTTAATGATTATTTACATTTTAAGAATGATATTATTCCTACTGCTAATTTTTAAGGTTTTTTTTTTAATTTTTTTTATTATTTTATTGGAAGATTGTTTTTTTATTTTTTTTTATTTTTTAAATTGATAAAATATACTTTTTTAAGTTTAATTCTTTTTAAAGTAATAAATAATAAAGATAAATAATCCTATTTTTTTAAATCATTCAATAAGTTTTTTTTAACAAAAATTAATAAGATTTTATTTGATTTTATTATTTGTTATATTTTCATTTTTAAAAAAATTATTCAGTTTTAACTAATAAATTGTATAAATTTGTATAACAAATATTTCATTTTTATATTAATATCACAAAAAATAACATAAAAAAACTCAAAAAAAAATTAAAAACATTGAATAAAAAATAAAATAAAAATAAAAAAAATAAAACAAAATAAAACAAAACAAAAAACAACAATGTCAGAAACACTAACCTTTAAAATCTTAACCTTAGGTGAAAGTTCAGTAGGTAAAACATGTATCCTACGTCGTTACGTTGAGGGTCAATTTTTCAAAAACCAATTATCAACAATAGGAATAGATTTCAAATCAAAAACACTTCAAATAGGTAATCATGAAGTTCGTTTGAAAATATGGGACACAGCAGGACAAGAACGTTTTAGAAATATAACATCACAATATTATAAAGGAGCAGAAGGAATAATTTTAGTATTTGATTTAACTAAAAAAGAATCTTTTGATAAAATTAATGATTGGATGAAACAAATTAAATTAAATACTCAATCTGATGAAATTGCTATTGTTCTTTTAGGAAATAAAAAAGATCTTGTTAATGAAAGAGTTATTACTTTTGAAGAAGGAAAAGAAAGAGGTGAAGAATATGGTATTAAATTTTTTGAAACTAGTGCTTTGGATGGAAGTGGAATTGAAAATGCTTTTCAAAGTTTAAGTGAGGAAATTATGAAGAAAAAAAAAATTGATTATGAAAAAAATAATTTTGTATTAGGTAAACAAAAAGTTGTAAAAAATAAAGATGGATGTTGTTAAATTTTTTTTTATTTGTTTTTTTTTGAGAGGTTTAAAAGTTATTTTATAATTTTTTTTTTTTTATTTTAGTTTTTTTGTTTTAGTTTCTTTGTTGTTTTGTTTTTTTTTTTGAGGTTAATTTTACTATTTTTTTTTTAAGCATTTTTTGTGAAAAAGGAAATTAGTTTTTTTATTTTTTTTTATTTTTAAAAATGAGAAAATAAAAAAATATTTTTATTGTTAAAAAAAAATAGTATTGTTTTAAATAAAATTGAACATATATTAAAACAAAACCAAAAAGAACAAAATTTAACGCATATAATTATTAAATCTCTTTTTTTTTTTTTTAATTATTCCATAATATTGTTCATAACATTTTTATATTCTTCAAAATCAATTTCATTATTTTCATCAGCATCAACATCACTAACAATAGAATTAAATTCATCTTGTGAAAAACCTTTAAATTTCATAAAAACAACTCTTAAATCTTCTAAATTAATTAAACCATTTTTATTCTTATCAAAAAAATCAAAACTTTCTTTTAAATTTTCTTCTTTAAGAATTAATTCTTTTTTAACACCAGCAGCAACAAATTCAGAATATTCAACAGTTCCACTTTTATCAATATCAATATTTTCAAATACTTTTTTTAAATAACTTTCATCTATTTTTTCTCCAGTTTTTTCAATAATTTCTTTTAAATGCATAACAAATTCATTTTCATCAATACTACCATCATTATTATAATCAATTTGTAAATATAAATTTGATGCATCATTTACTGATTCATCATTAAAATTTCTTACTAAATAAGCAAGACATAATTTTTGTAAAGTTTTCTTTGGTTTAAATTTCATAATTTGTTCTAAAACTTTTTTTATTTTTTCAAAAGGTAAAAAAGTTAATCTTTCTTTAATATTTAAATTTTTAAACCAAATATGTTTAATTGCATTTTGTGCACTAATTCTATTTTTATCTTTATTTAATAATTCCTTTAATAAATCAATACATTCATTAGAACATTTTTTTAAATTTTCATTATTATAATTAACATTACATAATTCAATTTCTGCTTTTATTTTTAAAATATCCTTTCCATCAAAAGGATAAATTCCAGTTAATAAAATATACATTATAACTCCAACAGACCAAATATCTCTTGTTTCATTATATTTTCCCTTTAAAACTTCAGGTGCAGTAAATTTAATATTACTTTTTGATTCTTCCATTTCACTTCCTTTTACCATTTTAGCTGAAGTTGAAAAATCTATTATTTTAATATGAGTAAAATGAGGATCTTTAATATCAATTAAAATATTTGTTAAATTTAAATTTCTATGAATTATTTTATGACTATGACAAAATGATAAAGCACTTAAAACTTGAAATATAATAATTGCAGTATTAAATTCTGAAAATTTTTTTTCTTTTTTTAATTTATCATAAATACTTCCTCCTTTTAAATATTCATTAATTAAACAAATTGCTCTTGGACAATCATAAAATTCATACATTTTAACAATATAAGGATTATCAGTTTCTTCTAATAATTTAATTTCTTGTATAAGTTCTTGTGATTGTTTAAAATTTTTTTCATCTTTTTTAATTACTTTAAATGCTCTACTTTCACCATTTGATTTTAAAGTTGCTCTATAAACTAAAGAAAATTCACCTTTTCCTATTAATTCTTCTATTTTATATTTATCAACTGGATTTCCACTTCCTTTTCCTATTAATACTGAATCTTTTAAAAAATATAATGATTCCATTAGATTTTTTTCTCTAGAATTTGATTCTGATTTTGGTAAAACATTTTCATTGTACATTTTTGCAAAAGATGCTGTCATTTCTTTTGCAGTTTCACCATCTTCTAATCTACTTTCTTCTTGATCTTGTGGACAACAATTTTTAAAATAACTTATGTTTCCCATTTATAATATGTTTTTATTTTTTTAAATTTTATTTTCAAAAAAAATAATTTTTCAATTTTAAAAAAATTATTAAAAAAAAAAAATATGAATAAAACTCTTATTTCAACAAATATATCAAAAATATCTTCAACAACACAATTTATTTCATATCGTCTTTTATCAGAAATAATAACAAAATCAACAATTCCAAAAACAATAATAGAAGAAGAAAATACAGAATTATATTATGAAACATTAACAGGAGTCGGTGAAATATTATTTAAAAATAATATATCATATAAAGGTGGATTATTAAATGGTCTCCTTGATTCAACAAATGAGAATTCATCAAAAATTTTTTTTCCAGATGGAACATCATATATAGGAGAAGTAAAAGAAAGTGAAATTTCTGGTAAAGGAAAATTTTATTTTCCAACTGGTTCAATATATGAAGGAGAAGTTAAAAATGGATTAAGAAATGGTTTTGGAAAATATATTTTTGAAAAGGAAAATATTTCATATGAAGGAAATTGGGAAAATGGATTAAAAAATGGTTTTGGAATAATGAAAAGTAAAAATATGATTTATGAAGGAAATTGGAAAAAAGGAAAAATAAATGGAGAAGGAAAAATAATTTGGGATAATGGTAATTTATATAAAGGTAATTTTAAAAATAATTATATTGATGGTTATGGATATATGATTTGGTTTGATTTAATGGAAAAATATTTTGGTTTATGGGAAAAAAATGAACAAAATGGAAATGGAATTCATATTTGGTTTGAAAATAAAGGAGAAATTAAATTATTGAGAAATAGATATGTTGGTGAATGGAAAAAAGGAATTAGAAATGGTTTTGGTATTTTTTTTTATGCTAATGGAAGTTATTATATTGGAGAATGGAAAAATAATTTTAAAAATGGTTTTGGAAAAATGGTTTTTGAAAATGGAAAATCTTATATTGGATTATTTGAAAATGATATTATGATTGAAAAAAATAAATTGAGTTTTATTGAAAATTCAAATTATCGTTTTGAATTTGATGATAGTTTTTTTGATGATAAAAAAATTAATAAAAATTTTATTTTGGAGAAAAAAGAAAATAATAATAATAATGATATTAATAATAATATTAATAATAATATTAATAATAATAATAATAATAATAATAATATTAATATTAATAAAAAAAATGCAAGTTTAAAAATGAAAAGAATGAGTTATAATGATATTTTTAGAAATCCTATTGGAAGTAAAAAATATAATTTTTTAAAAAAATCAATTGGTAGTTTTAATATTTCTGATAATGATTTTAATAATTTTCAATTTAATAAACATCAAAGTAATAATTCTTCTAAAGAAAAATTTACTTATCCTGTTAAAATTAAAAGTAAAAGTAATGATAAAGAAAATGAAAGAATAAAAGAAGAGGAAAATGAAATTAATAAAGATAGTTTTGATATTGAAAAAGAAAAAATAATTAATAATGAAAATGAAAAAATTGAAAAAGAGTTTGGAAAATTTAATTTAAATAAATTTGAACCTTATTTAGATTTAAGAGATTTAATTCTTCTTGATATAAATGTTAAACATAATTTATTAGAAATTGAAAATTTTTTATTAAGAAATTTATCAACAATAAGAAAAGTATATTCACTTTATTTAAAATATTCATTAGATGAAAATAAAGATTGTGATGAACTTATTTATTCAAAAATTAATATTGAAAATCCTTTTTCAATTAAGAATAATATAAAATTAAATTATCAAAATCCAAATAATAATCAAGTAATAATTCCTGAACAAATAAAAACAAATGAAGTATCATTTTGTATTAATTTAAAAGATATTTGGTTTCATTTTAGAAATAATGGAATAATTAATGAAAATTTCACAATAAAACTATTTGATGAAATATTTTATAATGGAAAAAATAATAATTATAATTTATATTTAATTCCAGATTATATAACAGAATCAAAAGATATATATAATTATGTTGATACTATGATATATGAAGCAAAACTAAATTTTATGTATCAATTTAATAATTATTTAAAATATTATTATAAAGAAGAAAATCTTCAAAAACATTTTAAAATATTTGAAAAAAAGAAATCTATAATAGAAAATTCAATTCATTATAAAAATAATATAATACTTCCTAGATTATTTCATGAATGTTTAATTAGATGTGCGTTTATTAAATATTATCAATCTAATGAAAAAATAACTGATAAATTGAAAAAAATTATAAATTTAATTGTTCAACCAAAAGTTAAAAAAAATCGTTCAAGTTTTTCTAGATTAGAACAATCATTTAATAGTCAAACTTTTGCAACTGAAACAAAATTAAAATTACATGAAAGAACTTTAATTAATGATTTTATTAGTCATTTTTATGTTGAAATTCAAAATATTTTTAAGAAATTATATTATATTTATTCTTCAAATCCTTCAAAAAATAATCAAAGTATTTCATATAGATTTATTTATAATTTTATTATTAAAAAATCTACCTTTTTAATTTCCTTAATTCCATCAAAATTATTTTTTTGTGAATTAATTACTTATTTTTATAAAGAAAAAGCCAATTTAAATATTGAGGAAATGAAAAAGTCTCCTCAAAAACTTTTATTATATATTGAAAATTTATTTGATAATGAAATAATTGAATATGAATTTTTTGAATTTGTTTATTTAGTTTGTAAAAAGTATTTTTCTGCTTATAATTTACAAGGAACTAAAAAAGAATATAAACATATTATTAAGATATTAAATATAATAATTGATAATTCTAAGAAAACTTCAACTAAAAAATTATATTTTTTTCCATTATTACAAAATCATACAAAAAAGGAAAAATTAATAATTAAAATTAAACAATTAGAAGAAGAAGAAAAAAGAAAAAAAATAGAATTTGAGAGATTTAATAAAGAAAGGAAAAATATGAGTGATGAAGATTTAAATATGTACAATGAAAATGAAGAAGATGATGAAGATTATGAAAGTGATGATGATTAAAAAAATAATAATATTTTTTGTATTTTTAATAATATATATAATTAATAATTAATTCTATTTTTTATTTTATCTTTATAAGTAAATATGTGTGGTATTTGTTTTATTACAAAATTAATTTTATCACAAAAAGATTATGATATAATTAAAGAAATTGAAGAATATATTAAAAGCTTTGATGATATTGAACATAATAATTCATCAAATAATAATAACAATGAAGAAAATGAAATAAATACAAATATAGAATTAAATTTTAATATAGATTCAATAAATAATTGTGATTTTTTGCAAATTATTGAACAAATAAAAAATAGAGGACCTGATTTTATTAATATTATAGAAATATTAAAAGACAAAAAAATAAATGAGTTAAATGATTTAGAAAAATTAAAAACATATAAAGATGTTTTTAATTTAATTTCAAATAATGAATCATCAATTTTAATTGATTCAGTATTAAATTTAAGAGGAATAAATTCAATTACAAAACAACCAATAATAAATGAAAATACTAATAATATTCTTCAATATAATGGAGAAATTTTTGATATTAAAGAAGAATCATTTTTATTTGAGAAAAATTTATCAAAAGATAATGATGGAATAATATTATCAGAAATATTAAATAAATTTTCACAAGATAATAAAGATTCAAATATTAATACATATTCAAATAATTTTTTTCAAATTATAAATAAAATTGAATCTGATCATGCTTTTATTTTTCATGATAATTTAAATAATAAAATATTAATTAATAGAGATTTATTTGGAAAAAGAAGTTTAATTTTATCTTATATAAAACAATTAAATATAATAATAATTTCTTCATTTCTCCCTTTTGCTTTATATAAAAATAGAAATTTTAAAAATGAAATTTTAACTATTGAAATACCAAATAATCATCTTTTAATAATTGAAAAAGAAAATGAAAATAAATTTTTTTTAATTAAAAATCCTTATATTAAATTTCCTTCAGATTTAAGATTTAATGAATTAATTCCTGAAATATCTTCATATAATAATTTAGAAGAAAAATGTTCTGAATTTTTAAAAAATGCAGTAAATAAAAGAATAAATAATATTCCATCTATTTCATTAAATAAAGAAGATTCAATTGGAATAATGTTTTCAGGAGGAATTGATTCTTTGTTATTATCATATTATACAATTTTAAATACTCCACAAAATTTTATAATTGATTTATTTAATTTATCTTTTGAAAAAGAAAATGCACCTGATAGAAATTCTGGAATAATTGGTTATAAAGAATTAATAACTTTATTTCCAAATAGAAAAATAAATTTAATATTAATTGATAAAAATTACTCAAATGATATAAATGATAATTTCCAAAATTACGTATTAAATTTAATATATCCAAGAGAAACTCATATGGATTTTAATATATCAACAGCATTAAAATTTGCAACAATGAAAAAAGGATTTTTAGTAAATAAAGAAGAAATGATAAATTATTTTAAAAACAAAGACAATTTTCAAATAAATGAATTAAATAAAATAAATAAGAATAATTACAATAATAATATATTAAGTAAACAAATAGAAAAAATAAATTATGAAAAATTTACAAATTTAACAGAAACTTATATTTCAAAAGCAAAAATAATTTTAAGTGGTTTAGGAGCAGATGAATTATTTGGTGGTTATAGTAGATATAAAAATGGTGATATTAAAAATCAAATGTCTAAAGATTTAAATAGAATTTGGAATAGAAATTTTGGAAGAGATGATCGTGTTTGTAGTGATAATGGAATTGAATTAAGATTTCCTTTCTTTGATTTTGAATTAATTAATTTTTTATCTTCTATTAAAGACATTAATTATGTTACTAATTTTAATTTAAAAAGAGGAATTGGAGAAAAATTTTTATTAAGAAATGTTGGTAAATTAATTGGATTTAATTTAAGTTATATGTTTGAAAAAAGAGCTATTCAATTTGGAACTAAATTAGCTCATGAGACTAATTTAAAGAAATATGGTTCTAATAGAAAAGCTAATGGAAAAGCACAATTTAAATAAATTATTATTTTTTATATTAAATGTATTTTATTTTTTTTTTATTATTTTTTTTTAAAAATATACTATTTATATTTATTATATAAGTTCAATTTTTCAAAAATTACTTAAATAAATGTCCACTAAAATTTTTATTAATGATGAGGATAATTCACATTTTGATATTTTTGGAAGAATAAACTTAAATAAAAAAGTAGGAAATGATAAATTAAAACATATTTTAAATAAAACAGAATTTAATAAGAATGAAAAATTAATACAAAAATACAATGCATTTTCAACAGACAAAGTAAATGGAGTCAAAAAATTAATTCAAAAAAACCCTTTTATAATAGAAAAAAACAATATAAACAACAAAACAAATCAAGAAAATATAAAAATAATAGAAAATAAAACAAAAACTAACAAAAATAAAATTTTAATTAAAAAAGAAAAAAATAATATTCATAACATTTCATCAAAAAAAGAGAATAATGATAAAAATAAAATATTAAATCAAAAAAGAAATAGAATAGAAAAAGAAAATAACTTTTATGAAATAAACAAAACAAAAAATTCAGAAAGTGAAAATGAATATTCATCTTCTTCTTCTTCTTCTTCTTCATCAGAAAGTGAAAATTCATCATATTCTTTAATATCATCAGAAAGTGAAAAACAAAATAATAAAAAAAAAACAAATAGAAATAAAAATTATAATATTCAAAAACCAAAAACAAAATCAATGTTAGTATATGAATTACTTAAAAGATGGTGGTATGCACTTCCAAAATGGATACCTGATAATTATGATTGTTCAGATAAATTAAAAGAAAATAAATTAAGATTAGTAAATATAATTGATTGGAAAAAAGAACCAACATATGATAAAAATAATTATGAAAAATGTATTGAATTACCAGGATTTAAATATGTTTTTTGTAATTCAAATGGAGATATTTTTGATTTTAGACCTGAAGAAATTAAACCTTCTTTTAATTCTCTTATGAAATTATCTGAAAATAAATTATATGAATATATAATTAATGCTTTAAAAGATCAAATTAAAAATTTAAAAAAAGAAAATGGTTTTTATAATAAAAAATTAATTGAAGAATTAAATGATGAATTAAAAAAAAATGAAATAATTTATAATCTAATAAAAAATCAATAAATATATTATTTGATAATATTTTTCTTTGAAATAAAATATATAATTCCATTAAATTAAATAAAAAAATAAAAAATATAAAATTGTAAAAATTTTAAATATTAAAAAAAAAATAATTTATAATCTAAAAAACAAATAAAAAAAAAAATGGAATTTAAATTCAAAAAAGAATTTCCAGATTTTGAAAAAAGGAAAGAAGAAAGTTCAAAATTAAGATTACAATGTCCAGATAAAGTCCCAGTAATATGTGAAAAAGATCCAAAATGTAAAATTCAAGAAATAGACAAAACAAAATATTTAGTTCCAGATGATTTAACAATATCTCAATTTTGTAATATGTTAAAAAGTAGAATTACACTTGATGAAAAACAATCTTTTTTCTTATTATTTAATGGAGCTCATCAAGTAGGATTAGATAATTTAATGCAAGAAGCTTATGAAAAATATAAAGATGAAGATGGATTTCTTTATGTAGTTTATTCTGCTGAATTAGTTTGGGGATAAAATTATTTTTTATTAAATTAAGTTAAATATTTAGTTTAAATTTAAAATTTTTAGTTTTAAAAAACTTTATTATATGTAATGTAATAAATTGAAAAAAACTTTAATTATAATGAAAAAATTTATTTTAATAGAATTATTATTTTTTTCAAAAATATAAAATCTAGAAAAAATATTAATTACCCATAATAAAATATTTAAAAGTAAAAAAATTAAAATTTTAAGAATGAAAAAAAATATTATAAACTTATAAAATATCTAATAAAAAAAATATTATGTAAAATATTATTATTATAATTAATATTTCTTAGGAATTAACCAAGGATATCTAAATTCTTGAGTTTTTTTCCATTCATCAAAATCATTACTAAATATTTCAATATTATTTTTATAAGTAGTTTTCAACATTCTACTTTCATTTTCAACATCATTTGCCATATTATCAATTTTATCATGTAATCTATGAAGTGTTGTTCTAAAATCAACATAAGTATTATATCTTTCTTTTTCATCAATTGTATTATATGCTTTTAAAGTTTCTTTACTTTTATTCAAAAAATTATTTCTTGTATTATAATTAAATATTTTTCCAGTATATAAAATTTTATTTGGATTTAATTCTGCAGTTAATTCTTTTCTTTTTTTCCAATCTGGAATAATTAATTTTCCTCTTTTTTCAAATCTTTCTAAAGAAATTAAAAAATTTTTTCTATTTTCTTTTCCTTTTTTAATAATTAAATTTTTAATGTCAGATTTTGCTTGATGAGGTAATTTTTGTAATTCTCTATATTTTTTTATTTCAGAACCAATTTCTTCTCTCATTACTTCAGCATCAGTTAAAGATTTAATTTTATCTTCTCTATAATCTGCTAATAGTGTATTTATATCATGATAATTAACATTCCTTTTATTCATTCTATTATATTTATTCATTATTTTTTGAAAATAAGGTGTTCTTTGAGATAAAGGAAAATATTGTTTTGGATTTTCAGTTCTTAACATTCTCAAACGTAATTTTCTTCTATCTTTTGTTACAAATCTATCCCAAAATGGATTCATTTTATTTTTATTTATAATATAATAATAATAATTTTTTTTATTTAGTTTATTTTCTATTAATGTTATATTTTCATTTTTTCCTTCAGTTAGTTTATAAATATTTTTATTTTCAATAAAAAAAATGGGTTGTTCTTGTAATTCAAATCAAGAAGAAAAAAAACCAATATTAACTGAAGAAGAACATATGATACCAGAAGTTTATCATTATGATATTAGAAAAAAATATTCTTTTATGAGAATAGTCAATCATGGAGCATTTGGTCAAGTTAAATTATATCAAGATAAAATATATAAACAAGCTTTATTTGCAATTAAAACAATTCCAAAAGAAAATCTAACACCAAAAATGTTAACAAATTTAAAAAATGAAATTGAGATTTTATCTCAATTAGATCATCCAAATATAGTAAATTATTATTGTACAATTGAAACTTATTCAAATTTTAATATTTTAATGGAATATGTATCAGAAAAATCATTATATTATCTTTTATTAAAAGAAAGAGAGAAAGTTACAATAGAAGAATATCGTTTAATTATATATCAAATTCTCTCTGCATTATGTTACATACATAATAAAGGAATTGTACATAGAGATATTAAACCAGAAAATATTTTATTATATGAAAATTTTGGATTAAAAATAATTGATTTTGGATTAGGAGTTTTTAAAAATAAATCAAATGATGTTGTTTTAGCAGGAACTCCAAGTTATATGTCACCAGAAGCATTTGAAGGAACAATTCAAAGAAGAATTGATATTTGGTCGGTTGGTATAATATATTATTTATATTGTTTTGGTAGATATCCTTTTCAAACTGATAGTGAAAAAGAATTATATTATAAAATAAAAAATGAAGAAATTGATTATGAAACAGGAAGATTAAATAATGTTACAGATGATGATATTGATTTAATGAAAAAAATGTTAGAAGTAAATTATGATAAAAGAATTACTGCAAATTCTGCTATAAGACATGATGTTTTTGGTTCAATTAATCATCATTTTTTTGGTAATGATTCTATTGATAGATATGTTGATGAATTTTTTAGTATAAAAACTGTTAAATTAATGGAAAAATATGTTAAAAGTTCAATAATAAAAAAATTATTTGTTTATATGTATATTTGGTTAAGTTCTTTTAAAAAAAGATCTTATTATAAAAAAATGTTTGTTGCTATAGATAATTATTATAATTATTCTGGTTATTTAAAATCAAGAGAAGTTTTTGAAGAATTTAAAGGAAGAGGTATAGTAAATGAAGAAAATGGAAAAGTTTTTTCATTTTTAGATTTAAATCATTCAAATAAAGCTAAAGATTTATATAAAAAAGAAGATTATATGATAGAAAAAAGTACAAATGGAGAAGGAATGAAAGGATTACATAGAAGTGCATCTTCAAAAAGTTTAAAATATAAAGATTGGGGAATTATTTCTTATTCAACTTTTTTATCTATTTTTTATATTGATGAAATATATGAATTAAAAGATAATGATGAAATATTTAAATATTTATTTAGTTATTTTTGTGATAGACCTTTATGTGATAATCCAAAAAATGAAATTATTGATATTAAAGGAAATATTAAACCTGGTCCTAAATTAGTTTATGATTTTCCTGATAGTATGACTAAAGCTACTTTTATGAGATTTTGTTATAAACATAATTTACCTATTAAAGATACTGAAGATGATATTAATAAATTTTTTGATATTCATCCTCATCCTATTTTTTATGATGAGTTTAAAAATTTAATTTTAAATGATGATGAGAATAATAATTATTATGATATTAATAATGAAATTATTAATAATATTATTAATCTTAATAATGATAATGGAAATGATAATCAAATTGAAAATGAAGATGGATTTGAAAGGGAAATTGAAATAATTAATTATGAATAAATATAAAAATTAAGTATTTTCAAACTATTTAATAAAATTTTATATAAGGGAATCAATATTAATAAATTAATATTTATGAATAGAGTGGTAATAATTAATTTTTTAATATTGCGTTAAATAATAATTAATATATAAAATAAATTGTAAAATAAAAAATAACAATTTTATTTTTTTCTTAAAAAAAATAAAATAGTTCTTTATTTTAAATTAAAAATATTATTTTGTTATTTTATTGAGATTCCCAATATTCAACAAATTCTCTATAATTAACATTTGGTTGATCATCTAATCCAGCTTCTTTGAAAATTTCATTTACTTCTTCTTCACTCATAGGAGTTCCTAATTTTGTTAAAATAACTCTTAATTCATCTTTATTAATTGTTCCTCTTCCATCTCTATCAAAATATTCAAAAGCTTCTATTATTTCTTCTTTACTTGATTCTTCTGGTTCATTAACTACTTCTTCTTGAACAACAGTTTTTTTTTGAACTCTTCTTGACATTTTTTTTAATATGATTATTATATTTTTTTATGTTTTTTATATTTTTTTCTATTATAATTGTTTTTTTAAAGATTAAATAATTTTTTTTTAAAAAAAATGACAATAAAAAAAATTTAAAGCAAAAAAAAATATATAAACACTCATTATATAATATAGAAAAATAAATTTATGGTATTTACAATATATTTAATTTTCACTTTTGATTTTAATTGGAAAGATTTTTACTTAAATCACTTAATTTATCATTTGAAATTTCATTTATTTTTTTCTTTATTAAATTAGCTTCTGTTTTTTCTCTTATTTTTTGTAAAAAATTATTTCTATTAACCTTAATAGTTTGTTGTTTATTAGAAAATTTAGGATTTATTTTTGGAGTAGTTTTCTTTAGATGAGAAGTAGTATTAAAATTATTTTGAAATTTTATAATTGGTTTTTTTTCTGAATTATTTGATTTTTCTCTTTCTGTAATATTTGCAAAAAAATTTTTATCACTTGTTTTAGTTGATTCATTATCTTTATAACCAACATATTTAAATGAATGAGAATATTTTAAATCATATGAATTTATATTATTAAATAACTTTTTATTTGTTATATTATTATTTTTTTTAACTTTATAATTGACAAATTGTTTATTATTTTTAAAACTATTTAAACTTGAAATTGAATTAAAAAGTTCATTTGGTTTAGTTTTATATTTTTTTTTTAATAATTTTTCATTTATTAATTGTTCTTGTGGTTTTATATTATTCATATTTAATTTTCCACTTAAATTTTTTCTGTGTTTTGGAATAGAATAATTTTCAGTTTTACATATTAAAATATTATCTTTTTCAATTGTAATTAAACCATTTTCTAATGTATTTTTTTCTATTAATAATTTTGTTTCAGTATTAATTAAACTTTTTTTCTTTAAATTCCTTTCTGATAAAGTATTAAAAGTATTTATTCTTGAAAATTGAGTTATTTTTTTATTTTTTAATGATTCATTTTCTAAAGTTAATATTTTTTTATTTTTATTATTATTACAATTTCTTTCTATTTCTTTTATAATTTCATTATTTTTAAAATCAAGTTTATTAAAATTATTTACTTTTATTTTTCCTTGTCCATTAATTGTTTTTGGTATTTTAAAAGTTTGATTAAATGATGCTTTACTCATATTTGTAATTTTACTTGTATCATTTAAAATTAAAGATGTTCTATTTTTCATTCTTTGTATTTTAGGAACAACATTTTTTTTAAAATTAGTAAAAACATTAAATCCATTTGATTTATTTATCATTTTTTTTACATCTTTAGATTTAGGACTATTATATTTTATCATATTTTTATTTTTTTTCTGTGTAAATATATTATTATTATTATTTTTTTTTGTTATATTTTTACTTAATTTACTCTTTGATTTAGAATCAACAATATAATTTTTTCTTAAATCAGATACATTTATTTTAGTATCATTTAATATACTTAAAATATTTTCAATAGATTGTCTTGTTTCATTTTCATAATCATATTTTGAATTATCTTTAGAATATGAATTATTTCCTTTTTTAAGATTTTTTTTCTTAGAAAGATTTGATAAAGTTGAAAAAAAGGAGTCATCTCTATCATTATTTTTCATTTCATAATTTTGAATATCATTTATTACATCTTTAGTAAATAATTGATTAGTTTTTATTATTAATTTCCCTTTTCCATTTTCTTTATGAAATTTTATTTGTTCAAATTCTTCTTTTTCAAATTCATTTTGATGATCTAAAAAATATTGTTTCTTTTTTATATTTCTATATAAATATTTATTTTCTGGTATTGAAATATAATTAGGAAAAATTTTCATATTATCAGAATAAAAACTTATAATTGCTTTTAATCTTTTTTTTGTTTCACCATGTTTATAAAATCTTCTTAAAAATTCATGAGCATCATTTGATACTAAAAATTCTTTATATTTACAAACTAAAATTGATTTATCATGTTCTAAAATATTATTTATTACTAAATAACCAAAAGAATATTCATGTGAAGTATATTTTTCTATAAACAATTTATATATTCTTTTTATTTTTTCTTTATAGGAATTCTGCAACATTTTTTTAAAAATATTTTAAAACTTTTCAACTTATAAAATTAAATAATATTCAAATTTAACTAAATAAATAAAATTTAAAATTATTAAAATTATTTATTATTTTGTAGATTTTAATTTTGAAAAATTTTTATGAATAATGAAAAGTTAATAGAACTTCAAAAATTAATTGATCAAGAAATTGATTTTATTGGTTCATATTCAGATTTATTAATTAAAGAATTAAAAAAACCAAAACAAGAAGAAATAAAAAAAACAAATAAAATTTCATTTATATATGATGAAAATACAAGAAATATAGAAGTAAAATTTAAATTTATAATTTAATTAGAGAATTTGGTATCTACTTAAAAAATTAGATGGATTTAATAAATATTCAGAAATTAATTTAATTGATGATAAAAGTATATACATTGCAGCAAATTATTTTGAATTAATTTTTCTTGCTAAAGGTGAATATTTATTTCATGAAGGTGATGAATCAAATTTATTTTATGGTGTTATTAAAGGAAAAATTTCTTTTAGAAAAATAAATCTTATTAAAAAGAATATTGAAAATAAAAAATATCATAAAAAAATAAAAATAAAAAGTCCAAATGATACAATAAATAATACACAAAATAATAATAATGAATATAAACTTGTAAATAATATATTTATAAATAAAAAAGAAATATTAAAAAGAAAAAAAATTTGTGAAGATGAGACACAAAATTTTAATTTAATTAATCACTTTGGAAATTTAATTTTAAAAATAGAAAATAATTTAAAAATAAAAAAAGAAGAAATAATAGAAAAATATGAAGAAGAATTATTTCAAAAAGGAGAAGGATATTGTTTTGGTGATTGGGGATTATTATATCATCAAAATAGAACATGTTCAGTTTATGCATTAGAAGATACATTTTTATTTTCTTTAAACTTTGAAAATTTTGAAAAATCATTTTATAAATGTTTAGAAAAAAGTGATAAAATAAAAAGAAATTTTATAAAAGAAAATTTATTTCCTTTTCCAATTTCAAGTAATGATTATTCAATGATATTATATAATAATATAATTCCTATTAATTGTAATAAAAATGAGAAAATTATTTCTGAAGGTGAAAAAGCAAAATTTATTTATATTATTTATTTAGGAGAATTTATTTTAAAAAAAAAAATTTATAATGAAATTAGTAAAGAATATAAAGAATATAAAATATTAACAATGGGAAAAGGAGGAATTATTGGATTAGAAAGTTTATTTAATCAAAATTCTAATTATAATTTTTCTTTATATTCAAGTAATTATAGTAATAATTTATTTATTTTTTCAATTAATACTGAAAAAATTCCTTTAAATCTTTTATCAAGAATGAAAAATCATTTAAGAGAAAATTATGATAAATTTATATCTATGATTAAAAGTATTATAGAAAAACAAATTATTATTAGAAAAAAATTAAATAAAGAAAGAAGTTTACCAATATTATTTACTGATAATGAAAAATATCAAAATTTAATTCATAATCATTTAAAATCCAAATCTTCAACAAAAAATACTCAAAATAATTTTAATATAAATATTAATCATAAAAAATTTGATAAAACTAAATTACTTCAACCTTTTCAATTATATAAAAATAAATTATATAAAAATAATTCAAATTCAAATCTTTTAAGTACAAAAAATAATTCTATGTCAAGAAATTTATCTGTGAATGATTTATCTGTAAATAAAATTCAAATTAATAAAAAGAGAGTAAAAAACATTTCTTTAAATTGTTCCATTTTAATCAATAAAAATATAGAAAATAAATTCAAATTACGTAAACATTTATCACAACAAAAAATGATTTCAAGAGAAACAAAATTTTCTTCAAAAGATTATTCCAGTTTTATGAAAGAACAATCAAATAAAAATTTAAATAGAAATAATTCTGAAAGTATTTTTGAATTACAAAAAAATATTAAAAATCAAAATATAGATAATAATAATAATAATGTTAAATTTATTAATAAAAATAATAATTCAATAATAGAAAATAAAAATGTTATTGGTTCATATTATAGTGGTAATTATAATTTACCATTAGTTTCGATTTTTAAATAATTATTAAAAATATTTTTTGGATTTTTTTTTAGAAATGTAAATTATATTTATATTGTTTTTTAACGTTTTTATTGTTTTACTTATAAAATATTATAAAAATGATTTTATATATTAGTCTTTAATTATTTTAATTAATGACAAATAAAAATTTATGTTTTGGTTTTAACGAAGATAATAAGTTTTTCTTTATTTTAAAAAGAAAAGGTAATTATACTTTAAATGAATTAAATGAATTTGTAAATTTACAAAAAAAAAGAGAAAGAGAAAAATTAAAAAAAATAAAAAGGGATTCAATAAATTATCCTAATAAATATGCAAAAGAAAATAATATTGAAAATTATCTTAATTATCTTCAAAAAATGAACAAAAATTATAGTCAAGATAATAAAGAAAATTTAAATAAACAAATCTTAAAATTATCTAGGAAATCAATAAATAATAAAAATAATAATTATAATTATACTAATAATGGAAAAATTAATACAATAGATAAATATTTTCAATTTATTAAAGTAAAAAATGAAAAATATAATGATAAAGAAAAACAAATAAAAAATGTATTAAATGAAATAAATGAAAAGGAAAAAAAAATTCCTATATCATATATAATTGATAAAATAGAAGAATTAAAAAAAGAAAAAATTGAATTACCACTTCCATTAAAATATAAATTATTATTAAGAACATTTACTGAATTAGATTCAATTATCAATTATTTTAAAACAATAAAATCAAATAAAACAATTACTTTTAATAGAATTTCAAATTCAATTGAATCAAGTTATAAACATAGATTTAATTTAGATATTTTTAGACAAATTCTTTTTATAGTCCCTCATTTTTTTATAATAAAATGGATAAAAAATAATGAAAATAATGATTTTGATTTATTAATAGATATTCCAAAAGATAATGAAAAAAGAGCAAAAAGTTTTTCGCAAATAACAAAAAAGGATTTATTAAATAATATATTTACAAAAAATTTTACACCAGAATATAAAATATTATCAAATAATATTTTAAATCAAAGAAAAGAAACTTTTAAAAAAATATTAATAGAAATTGTTAATTTACAACATGAAAATTATTTGAAAAAAAATAAAATTGAAAATTATAATCCATATTTAATTGGTAGTTGGCATAAAAATTTTGATATTGAAAATTTAAGAGATATTCCTAAATTTGAAATTGAATCTAAACCAGAAAAAATTAATTATTATCAAAATTGTATTATTAATAATGATATTAAAAAAAAATTAATTGAAAAAGCTTTAAATAATGATAAAGAAATAATAGATAATAAATATACTATATTAGAAAAATATTGTTCAAAAAATTTTATTAATAATTTAAGAAAAAAGGAAGAAGCAATTAAAATAAGTAATGAAATATTAAAATTTTCTCAACAATATCATGAAAAACAAGAAATAACTAAATGTATTCCAAATTTAATAATTCAAATAAAAAGTTTATGTTTATTATATAAAAAAGAATCTTGGAATGTTTCAGAATTAATATCAAAACTTTTAACAATAAAAAATATAAATAAATATTTTAATGAAAATAATTTATTAAATTATATAAAAGTATTAATGAAATTATTTCCAAATTGGATTAAATTAATTGATCATTCTTATTATGGAAATATGATATTAATTGACTTAAATATTGAAATAAGAAAAGAAATTATTCCAAAAATAAAATTGGATGATTTTTTAAATTTATAAAAAAAATAATAAAAATTATTAAAAATTAATTAAAATAATTAATAATTTTTTTTATAATAACTAATGTTAGAAAAAAAAACAAGACCAAGAACAGCAACAAATAGAACAAATGAATCATGGAATAATAAATATTTCCCAAAAATTCCAAATCAAACATATCAAACAAATAAAGATATTATTACTCAAAGAAATTCTAATAAAAATATAATAGACCTAGATGACTCAATTTTAAATGAAGAATTTTCTTCATTAATAGATTTATGGAAAGATTTAGGAGTAACAAATGAATTTAGAAAACAATTTAATAATTCATTATCTCATTTATCAAATGAAGAAAAAGAAATTTTTATTGAAAATGAAATTAAGAATTTAAATAAATTTAGAGAATATTTAATGAAATTTACAAATGATGTGACACAAAGAGAAAAAAATATTCAATTATTAAGAAAATTTGAAGAAATTGTTGAATCAACTTTTCCAGAAGGAAATCAACAATTAAATGATTCAATATTAAATGATATTATTAATGTAATTGAAGCATTAAGATATAATTCAATTAATTGTGTTAATTCATTAATTAAAGTAAGAGAACTTTCATATTATAAATCTTTAAATGGAAAATTTGATTTTAATAAAATGAATAAAGCTTATATTTATAATAATGATTATTTAATTAAAATGAAAGATGATATGAAATTTTTAAGAAATTCTTATTTGGGAAAATATATTGATTTTACAAATGGAGAAATTGAACCTTTTTTAATTTGTTGTTCTCCTAAAAAAAATAATAGAAATAGAAGACAAGATAAAATAAATATTCCAATAAATGATGAATTAATGAAAGGAATTAAACAAGCAAAATATTATTTTATTCAAGATTTAATGTTTTTTAATATTGAAGAAGATAATAAAAGAAATAAAAATAATATTTCATTTAGTTTTTATAATAATAGTAATTATAATGTAGGATTTAATAGTTTATATAAAAGTAATAATAGTAATAATTATAATAATCTTTCAGGAAAAAATTCTTTTATTAATAAAACTAGTAGAATTAATTCTGGAAAAACAAGTACAAATGCATCTTATAATAAAACTGGAAATGTAAATAATATAAATTTAAATAATTTAAATATGAATAGAACTTTATATAAATTAAAAGTAGTAAAAGGAGAAGACAAATATAATTTAATGTTTTTAAATAGTGAACAAAATTTTTATAAAACAAAACAATTTAAAAGTAATATGAGTCAATCTATAAGTAATTTCCAAGGAAATAGAAATTATAATGAAAATATTTCAAAATATAGAATTAGAATTGAAAGAGAACAAATTCCATCAATGACAAGAGATATATTTTTAAAAAGATTAGATAGTATTGGTAAAGATAAAAAAGAACAAAATATTGAACATTCAATGAGAGATTTTACCGAAAAAAACAAAACAAAAGAAAAATATGAAAAACAAAAACAAAAAGAAAAAGAAGATAAAGAAAAAGAAAAAGAAAAAGAAGATAAAGAAAAAAAAGATAATCAAAATGAAAATGATAATATTGAAGAAGAAAATAAAGATAATGATTATCAAAAAAAAGAAAAAAGTTTTAAGATTGAATATAATGAAGAAAAAAAAGAAAATATAGAAGAAAAAAGTGAAGGAATAGAAAAAGAAAATGAAAATCAAAAAGAAGAAAAAAACGATGAAAGTGAAATAGACGATTATGAAAAAGAATTTGAAAATGAAGAAAATGAAAAAGAAAAAGAAAAAGAAACGAATAAATTAAAAAGTAAAAAACCAGAAAAAAATAAATTAGAAAATGAAGAAATTGAAAAAGAAGAAAATGAAGATGAAGATTATGGTGGATTTGACAATGTAAATTCATCAGAAGATGAAAAATTAAAAACAAATAAAAATGATTATAAAATAGAATATTATAAAGATGATATAAATAATTTAATAAGAATACTTTCAGATAAAAATTATATTGAACAAATTCCAGAAAATGAAAAAAATTTATTTAATTTATCAGAAGAATCTTTTTATCCAAATAATTTAATTAAAGGTTTATATCCAAAAATATTAATTTGTTATCCTAAAAATGAAAATAATGAAAATATTACTGCATTATGTAATTATTCTTTTTCTTCTTTAGATAAACCAATTACTATTTTAATTAATCATTTAAGTTCAATTAATTATAATGATGATGATAATTCTTGGGCAAGTCAAATTGAACAATTAATTAATTTTATTAAAAATAATACTAATTATGATACTATTGAAATTAATTTTAATGATATTAATAATTTTGATAAAAATATGAAAAAGTTATTTAAAAATAATTTAAATTTTGAAATAGATGAAAATAAGAAAAAAATTATTTATAAAAATCCTAATAGTGAATATGAATCAAGTAAACAAATTAGAGCGTCAAGATATTTATCTATTAAAACTGCTTCTTTAGTTAGTTATTCTAATAATATTTCATCCAATCAATTTACTAATGATAAATATATTAATATATTCCAAATTTATTGTATTTTAAATGAAAAACAAAAATTAGAACAATTCACATTAAATGATATTGGAAATAAAGGATTGTTAATTGATATTGAAGAAGTAAAAAATTCTCTTAAAAATAATATAATTTTTTCTTTAAATAATACTAATTTAAATTCAATTAAAAAAAATATTCAAGAAAAAATAAGTAATGATACAAATTTTGAATATTTGGAATATAATGGAAAAAATATAAGTGATTTAATATTATATAACAATATTCCTCCATTAAGAAGTGGAATATCAATTAAATTAAATAAAATATATTATAATAGAATAGAAGATAAATTAGATATATTATATGATCAATCTTCAAATTCAAAAATTTATTTAATTCCAACATATGATGAAGAAACTAAAATAATAATTGCAGAATTAAATAAAAATTTAAAGAAAAAAATAATAGAAAAAAGTGGAAATATTTATGAAAACTTTTATGATTTATTTGATAAATTAGTACCTGATAAAGAAAATAATACAACTAAAACTCTTTATATTCCATCTTTTTCAATTGAATCTCGTTTAGGTTCTTCTCATATTATTAATATTGAAAATAATATTAACATTTTGGATAATAAAAATAGTAATTCATTATATATTAATTCAGTTGATGAATTTTTTGAAATTGAATGGTATTTTGAAATGAATTTAAATAATAATTTTCCAATTTCAACAAATAAAAATGATATTATTATTAAAGATATGTTTTTATTTGGTGTTTTTAATGAAAAATTATGGGATATTAATAGAATTCCTGCAACTTTACTTTATATTATTACAAAAGATTATTGGAATAAAATTAATTGAAAAAAATAATTATTTTTATATAATTTAAAAAATTATTTTTTAAATTCAACTTTTTTATTGAAAAAAATATTTTAAATTATTTTTAAAAAAAATATTGAAAATAAATTATAAGTAATTATTAAAATTAAATAAAAAAAAAAAAGATAATTAATGTCATTAAATCCAATTTACAAATTCTTTCATGCATTTTTTATATTAAATATGATTATATATTTTATTTTACAATAGATTTTCACATTATTTGAGTATTATATTATTACTCAAAATTCGAAACTTAATCATTGAAGAACAAATCTTCTAAATTGTCAAATTCATTATTTTTATTTATATAATTAAATAGTATTTCTTTTTGATTATTATTCATATTATTATTTTCTCTAATTATTTTTTTACATTTATTGAAAAGTTTCGCTTGTATAATTACAGAAAATAACCAAGGTACATCATTCACAGAAAATTCATTTCTATAATTTATAAAATTTAAAAATTTAATAATTCCTGGTTTTCCTAATAAAATTTTATTAGTTAATTGTTGAGCATAATGTGAAATTTTCTTTAAAGAAATTTGATTATTTTGAATTAAGATTTTAGAATTAAAAGCATAAGAGTTTTTATTTTTTGATTTAAATAACTTTTTATTATTTACTTCCTCTGGTTCAGAAAGTAATTTTTTTAAGTAATCAAAAGCATAAAAACATCTCATTATTTCTTTTAAATGTTTATCATATTTGTTATTTATTATTCTTCTCACACTTTTAATAATTGAAGTATGAAAATGATTTTTTAATTCTTTAGGAGTTCTAAATAAATTTTTATAAAAAAATCTATTTTACTTGTTCGCAAATAATAAAGAATATTTTTTCCATTTATTTCCTAAAAAGGAATGAGATTCAAAAAATAAATATTCTTCTTCAAAAGTCCATGAGACTATATTTTTTCGCATTTTCTGTAAAAATTCTGGTCTTTCTGTAATGTAACCATTATTTTCTAGTATTTGCATATAAATTTAATTTATTTTTAATTTTTTAATGGTGTTTAAATTGATTTCAATAATTTTTTTTTATCTATATTTTTATTTATTTTATATTTTAATTATATCTTTTATATTTCTTTTATACATAAATTATGAAAATTTATAATAAATATTATAAATTTTGGTATTCAATTTCATTCACAATTTTTATTTTTGAGAGTTTTTTATAAAAATTTAATATATTTTTTATAAATTAATTGAATAATCATATTTTGATAAATATCATTTTATAACAATATTAAATTAATTTAATTTCATTATTTTTTACATATTTTTAAAAACATTTATAAACCAAAAAATAATTTTTACAAATTAACATTTTTGAAAAAATATGAAAATATAAATGATATTTCAAAATTGGAAAACTTTCAATAATATAGTATAATAAAAATAAAAAAAAATTAAAAAAAAGTAAATTAAAAAAAATAAAAAAAAACTCAAAAAAAAAATAAAAAATATAAAATGTACATAGATCAATCAACAATATATAATAAAGAAAACTTTAATTTAATAGAAAATTTTTCATCATGCACAATATGTGGAGGAATATTATGGGAACCAGTACAATGTTCAGTATGTGATAATGCATTTTGTAAAAATTGTTTAAATGCTTGGTTTAAACATTCAAGACATATTGAATGTCCATTTAAATGTCCAAATTCAACTTTTAAAGAAAGTAAATTAGTAAAAAGAATGTTATCTATATTAAAATTTAAATGTCCTAATGAATGTAATGAACCAATTCCTTATGAAGAATTATATATTCATACAAGAAAAAAATGTAAAAAATTAGATTTTAAAGAAAAATATTTTGAATTACAAGAAAAATATAATAAATTATATTTAGAATATAAAAGTTTAGTTCCTGATATTCCAAAAGAATTATTAAGTAGAAATATTTGTTTTAAAACTAAAGATCATATTCATATTTTAGTTTGGTTAAGTACTGATAGAGGAGGATGGCTTTGTAATATTTGTAATGATACTCATAGAGGAGATGAGAAAAGTTTTTATTGTACTTTATGTGATTATGATTTATGTAATAAATGTAAAAAAAAAGAAGAGAAAAATTATATAAAATAAATTTTATTTATTTATTTTTTATAAAAATAATATTTTATATTTTATGATTTTATTTATTATAAAAATAAAACAATAAATAAATTTTTATTATTAATTTTATAAAAAAAATGAGTGATAATGATAATATTTATCATATATGTACTGCAAGAGGAAAAAGATCATCTTTAAAAATGCCTGGAAAAATTGATAAAAATGAATTAATGAAACATAATGCAAATAAAAAAAGAAATAGTGTTAGTTTTAAATTTGGAGAAAATAATTTTAAAGAATTAAGAGCAAGATTTGAAAATGTTGAACCAAAGAAAAAAAATGATGAAAAAAATAATAAATTTATTGAAGATAGAAAAAAAAGTATTAAAAATGAATTTTCTTTAGTTAAAGAATTACTTAAAAATAAAGAAATTGAAGTTATTAATGAGAATGATGAAGTTAAGGAAAATACAAATAAAAATGTTCATGTTGGAAAAGATTATGTTGATAGTGATAGTGAAAGTCAAAAAAGTGATAAATCAAATAATGAAAAAGAATAAAATATGAAATAATTTTAAAATTATTTTTTTTTTTATTTTTTTTATTAAATTTTTTTTTGATATTTTGTTTAATAAAATTAAATTGTATTTAAAAAACGTACAAAAAATTTTTTTTTTTGTATTATCATTTTTTTTAATATTTATATCTGAATAAGTTTATTTTTCAATTAAAGAAATGAAGTTTCTTAATTAGTTTAAGTCTTGTTATTGTTGAAATAATATTCAAAACAAAGAAATAAATATTGAAAAATTTAAATCACAAAAAATATTAATGAGTCAAAAGAACAAAATGATTTTTAAAAAAGTAATATCATATAAGAATAATTCTTTTAGTTCCAAAATAATAAATAATAATGAAAATATAAATTTTAATAATTATTTATATAAAAATCCTAATCATGAAATATCAAAAAAAATAGTCTATTTAAAAAAATTAAAACTCATAGAAATAAAAGAAATAAATTACACTTTCCTCAAATTAAATTTAATAAATAAATCTGTAGATAATGAATTAAAAAAAATAAAAAAGATTAGAAAAACCTTAATGGAAAATTTATTTTAAAAAATCTTAAAAATTTAATATGATTTTATTTTTTTACAAATTATTTAATATGAATATATTTTATACATATATTAATTTTAAATTAAATATAATTAAAAAATAGTGAATTATAAAAATAAAATATATATTTTATATAAGACAAATGTAAATGAGAATTAAAAATAAAGAAAGTAATACTTATTATTCCATTTTAAAAATTCCACTTTTTGTCTATAAAAAATAAAAGCAATTACAAGAAATATTCCCTCATTATTTTTTCAAAATATATTACAAAAATCTTTCAATTTTTTTTGTTTATTTATTTTTATATTATAATGTTTAAGATAATGATATTGAATTATATATAATATGTAATTGTTATGAAAAAAAATAATTAAAAAACTAAATATATAAATATTAAATGTATGATTCAATAACTAGAATTGAATATTTGAATTATTATAATTTTTATTCTTCTTTATCCTAATATTAAATAATATTTTATTTTTCTCTCAGGAAAAAAATGTTGAATTTGATTTATTTTGATGTTTTATAATTTAATTCATTTTTATTTTGATATTATTGTTTCTTAAATAATTTTTCAATTTATTATAATGAATTGATTGATGAAAAATTCTTGAAAAACTTTATCCAATTTATTAAACTTATAATAAATCTTAAATACTATTTTGAAATTCATTTTTAATTGATAAATTACTAATTATTATTTTTATTTCCTCAATTTATATTTTTTAAAAATTTTTAAAAACCTATATTGAAACTTTAAATTTAATTATTTATTTATTAATATGTTTTTTTTTTTAATTATTTTATGTTTGTTTTTACTTTTTTTAATTTATAAGAAAAAATTTTAATATATATTTTGAAAAAAATTTGAAAAAAAATTATTTTTTAATGTATATTTTGAAATATGTAATAGATTCGTTACACACAAAATGGGGTTATTAAATAAAAAAAATAAATCTCATTTCCTTAATCACAATTTTAATAATTTTCAATCCGATTTTTTTAAATAATGTAAAAAAATAAGATAAATTTTGTTTTTCATATAACCATAAACATTTACTTTTTATATTTTTATTTAAGATATATATTAATGACAGTTTATTTAAAATATTCTAAAAACATTTCAAAAAAATAAAAATCAAAAAAAAAAAAAAAGAATTAATTTGATAGGAGAATATTTCTAATACTAGAAATTTATTTAAAATTTTGTTTTAATTTAACAAAAAATATTTTATAAAATATCTCAAAAAAATTATCTTCTTAAGATATTTATTGTTACTTAAATCAATTAATACATCAATAAAATGTCTTTTTATCATAAAAATATAAATCATATTTCTACAGATGAAAAAAAAAATCTATCGAATAAATATTTTCTCCTTAAAAATACAGTTTTTATTTCTAATATACCAAAAGAGATTTTTTCAAAGGAAACTCTTTATGAAAAAAAATTCTTAGCACAATATGGTCATATTAATCGTCTTTTATTAATTAACAATAATAAAATTGAAAATAGTTTAATTGTTCAATTTGATACTATTAATCAAGCTGCTTTATGTATAATATCTTTGGATAATTTGGAAATAAAAGAAAAAGAAAAAATAAAAAGTAATTATTATAATACTAAATATTGTAACTCATTTTTAAATAATAAAGAATGTAAAAATCCGATTTGTCTTTTTATTCATTCAACTAAATTAAATAATTATTTATATAAAGAAATTAATCCTGGAGAATATATTAATAGTTTTAAATATGCATTATTAATTTTAGATGTTCCATTATCATCTTTTAACTTAATTTATAAAAAACTTATTGGAGAAAAATATTTTGAAAAAAAAGGAAAATTCCCAAAAATAACTTTAAAGAAATTAAAAAAAATAGAATGTAATAATAATTTATCTTATAATCATTTAATTAAAGAAGAAAATCAAAAATCAAATGATGTTAATTTACCAATTAATAATATTAAAATTTATGAAAGTTATTTAAAAAATTTATATAACATTTCAAATAATAAATATCAAAATAATAATAGAAATAACATAAGTTTTTCAAATTATAAATTAAATTATAAACAATTCAAACATTCAAGGTTTGTTTCAAAAAATATAAATGAAAATGATAAAGATAAAGTTTATATACCAGATTCCGTTAAGGAAATTATAAATAAAATTATAGAAATTTATATGAATAATAAAATTAGGAATAATGTACAAAAAAATATTTATATAAATAATATTGATTTTAATAAAAATTTGTCAGAATTGATATTACATTTAAATTTAGTTTTAGGAAATGATATTAATTAAATTTCAAAAGAATGTATAAATCTTTAGAATTAATATATAAATCTGTAGATTAATATATAAATCTTTAGAGTTTATAATTTATATTTTTTATAGGAAAAAATTAGACTAGCTTTATAAATTTGAATATGTAATTTCTATAGTAATTATTATTGTAATATTGATTGAAAATTAGCTTGTTTATTTTATATTTTAACTGGAATAAATTAAATTAATAATGTATTGATGTAAATAAAATATAAATAAAATAATTTAAATAAAGAATTATAATTATGTTAAAATAAAAACAAATAATTTAAAAGTAATTTAATAGATTATTTTTATATTGAAAATTCATATTTCAATTAAAAAAACATTTTTAATAGAAAAAGAAATTTTCGAACAAGGAAAAGATGGAAATTAATTTTTTGATGATAATGAAAAATCTATTGAGAAAAAAAGATAAAAAGAATAAGAGAACTTGAAAGATTTTTAAATGATATTTTATTTTATTTCTTTTTAAAAAATAGTCATCTATTTAAATAATTTTTATCAATTTCTAATAATATTCTATTGAAAAAAGTTAAAAAATATATAATAATATTAAAAACCCTGTCTGTTAGATAAAAAATGAATTAGGGCAAATAAATATTATAAAAATATTATGAAAGATAAAATAAAATTTTTGATTAATAAAATGAAAATATTATTTCATTATTATGTGAAAAATATTAAAAATTATAAATTGATATAATAAAAAAGATTATTCAAAATTTATCAAATTTTGATTATTTTTATCAAAAAAAAGTGCAAAATAATTGAAGAATTAAATATATTTTTAAAACAAATTAAAATATATAAATATTGAATAATATAAATTTTATTTTTATTCTTTATTGAAAAAGAAAAATGTTTTATTGTGGGAAAATTACAATAAATAAATCATTAAAAATATCATCAAATGATTTAAAAGTGTTTTCAATTCAAAGTATAATATTAGATAAGAGTTCAAATTCAAATAAAAAAATAAATGTTTATATAAATATAAATGATAATAAAGAAAAATTTAAAATATGTTCTCTTCAAAAAGAAAATAATGAAATATATAATTGTAGTTTAATATTAAGTACAAAAAAAAATCAAGAATATACTTTTACAATTGATGGAGATGATAAACAAATAATAAATATTTGTGGATTTGTTGATTATGAAGAAAATAAAAATAAAGAAGAAGAAAAAGAAAAAATTAAAAAAAAAGAAAAAAAATCTGAAAAAAAAAATAATAAAAATGAAGAAAATAAAATTAAAGAAGATAATAAAAAAAATAATAATAATGATAAAAAAAAAAAAAAAGAAAATAAAAATGAATATGGTGATTTAAGAGATGCTCCAGATATTGAAGAAGATAGTTTAGATGATAATAGTGAATTAGAAATTGAAAAATTATTAAATAAAAAAAGAAAAGAAGCACCACAAGATTTTAAACCAATTATTTTAAAAAATTTAAATGATACTCAAAATAATAAAAATGATAATAAAAATAAAGAATTTAAAAATAAAAAAGATAATTTTAAAAATAGAGAAATGAATAAAAAATTATTTAAAAAGAATAAATAATAAATTTTAATTTTAAATTATGAATAATTTTTTGATTGAAATAACTATAAAGCAAATTTTTTTTATTAACTTTTCAAGATTTATGTTAATATTTATATAATATAATATTACATTTATTTTTTTGATTTTAGAGAAAAGCTTTTTTGAAAAAATTTATTATTTATGATATTTTTTTTATTATTAATATTATCCTCTTTCTTAATTATTTTCTCGTTTATTAATTTTTTTATATTTTTTACTAATTTTACTAATTTTTTTGAATCAAGTTTTATTTTTTCAAATATTTCTTCTTTTCTCATCATTTTTTCTTTTGATTCTTCAAATAATATATTCTTATTTTTATTGTTTATTATTTTTTTATTGTTAACATCTAATGATATATTTTTTTTATGATGTTTTATTGAATTATCATATTTTAAAAATACATTTGGTAAAAAACCACTTTTTGATTGATATTTATTCATCTTTATATTACTAAATTTAAAAATACAATTTTTATTATCAAAATTCTTAAATTTTGTTTTATTGTATGAAAAAAGATTTATAATATCCATTCTTTTTATTTTATTTTTATATTCTTTAATTAATTTATATCTTTCAGATAAATTATGAACATTATCAATCATTGAAATATTTTTAAAAGAATTTTTATCATCATTATTATAATTCTTTCTTGTTGTTTTACAAAGAGAATTTTCATTTAAAATTGTATTACTTAAACTATTTTTATTTAGTTGAGATGAATTTTCCATATTAAAAATATGAAAATTATTTTGACTATGTGATTTATTTTTTATACAATTTTTCTTTTTCAATGAAAAAATTATTTTTTTTTCTTCTTCATTTTCAATTGGTGATTTATTTAAATAATTATATTCATCATATGATAAATTATTATTATATGATTCTTTAGATTGAATTTCATTACTATTATATCCTTGATTTAAATCTGGATTTTTTTTGAAATTAAGATTATTAATTTTTTTTATTAATTTTATATTCTGAAATAAACATTTTTTTTTATTTTCTTTACCATTATTTTGATATGAATTAAAAGAATTTGTCAAACAAATATTATTATTTTCATCTATTTTGTATTCAAGTTCATTAATATTATTTCTTTTTTGAACATATTTTTTATCATTATAACTTAATAACATAGATAATTTATTTAAATACCTTTGATCTAATTTTTTATAAATTAAATTTCTATCAAAACTTTCTAAATCATTATAAATTATTGAATTTTTTGAAAACAATAATTTATTAACTTTTTTATTTTTATTCTATCATATATAAATTTTTATATATTACTTTCACTTCATTGAAATAATTTTTATTTGGAGGAAAAAATTTATACATTTTAAATTTTCTCAACATATTATTATTAATTAATTAAAATTCAAAAGAAAAAATGAAATTTATAAAAAAAAATAAACTAAAAAAAAAAATAAAATATGGAAGAAAAAAAAAATTTAGAATTAAACAAATCAATATTTGATTTTCCAAATGAAAAAATAAAACTAACATTAATTCACAGAAAACTAGAATTACATTTAAGAACATCATTTAATACATCACATTCAAATTCAACAATAAGAAACAATTCATTAATAATAATAAAAATAGAAGGAAAATACAATTTATATGGATTAGGTGAAAGTGGTCTTCCTCCAAAGAAAAAAGATTGTTATTTAGCAGATATAAATGATATAAAAAATTATATTGATTCATATTCTTTACATTTAAAAAATATAATTGAAAAAATTGAAGAAATAACAGAAGAAAATTTTCCAATTAAAAATTTGCCAAAATTTATTTATATATTAATTCATGCATTAGACACATGTCCTTCAAATAATGAAGAATATTATAATTGTGCTAAAAATTGTATTGAAGGAGCAATTTTTGATTTAAGTGGTAAAATAAAACAAAAATCATTAATTTCTCTTATTAATAATATAAATGAAGAAAATTTTCCAATTAAAAAAGCATTTTATACAATATCAATATTAGAAAAAGATGAATTGTTAAAATCACTTAATTTTGGATTAAAATATACTCAATATTTAAAAATAAAATTAAATAAAGATATAAATCACAGTAAATTATCATTAGAATTATTAAATAATGAAATATCAAAAATTCCAAATTATAAAGGAAAATGGAGTATTGATTTAAATTCAGATTTTTCATCAGTAGAAGATTGTATAAATTTAATAAAAAATGTATTATTAAAATATAAAGATAAAATTTATATGATAGAACAACCATTTCCAATTAATATAATAAAACAATCAAAAGAAGAAATAGAAAAATGGATAAAAGTAAAAGAATTATGTGAAGAAAATAATATTTTAATTTTTGCTGATGAAAGTATATCAACAATAAATTCAATTGAACCAATATCAAAAATAGTTTCAGGAATTAATATTAAATTAGAAAAATGTGGTGGAATAAGAAATGCAATTAATTGTATTAAAAAAGGAAAAGAATTAAATTTAATTATTTGGATTGGTTGTATGGTTGGTTCTACTTTATTAATGAATATGGCTTCTTGTTTTTTACCTTCTTGTGTTTATTCTGATTTAGATGGACAATTACTTATTGATGATATTAGTAATCCTTTTTATGGAGGTTTTATTTGGGATGTTCATAAAGGAATTATTCTTAAAAATGATTATGGAATTGGTGTTAACATTAAAAATGGTTTTTTTGAGATTTGAGTTATTATTTTAATTTTTTTTTTTAGTTAATTTAAATTGTAATTTAAAAATATTTTTGACTATTTTTTTATATTTTTTATATTTTTTTTTATAAATCTAATAATGAAAAATGATTTAAATAATTCATCTAAAACTAATAAGTATAAAACTTTTTTTTCAAGTATGAAAGATGAGACAAATAAAAGTTCTATTAAATTGAATGATAATAATATTTTAGATCAAAATGATTTTAATTTAAATGAAGAATTTAATTCTTTAATTATTTTATGGGATGATTTAGGAGTTATAAAAGAATTTCAAAAACAATTTAAAAATTCACTTTTACCTTTATTAAATGAAGAAAAATTAAATTATATTCAAAAAGAAAAAATAGAATTAACAAAATTCCGTAATGCTCTTTTAAACTTTACAAAAAATGTTTCTCAAAGAGAAAATAATATTTTTTTATTAAAAAAATATAGTGAAATTATTAATATAAATAATACAAAATTAAATGATATTCCAAAAATAATTGAAAATTTAAGAATTTATTCTGTTAATTGTGTTAACTCAATTATTAAATTAAGAAGTTTCTCATATTATAATACATTTAATGGAAAATTTAATTTTAATAATATGAATAAAGCATATATTTATAATGACCAATATTTAATAAAAATGAAAAATGATTTAAATTTTTTATATAATTCAAATTTACCAAACTATATTGATTTTTCTTATCAAGAAATTGATCCTTTTTTAGTTTGTTGTTCAATTAGTAATAATAATATAAAACAAAATAAAATTGTAATTCCTATTAATGATAATTTAATGGAACAAATTAATCAAGCAAAATTTTATTTAAATCAAGATTTAGTCACTTATAATAATTTAATAAATAATAATAATACAAAATTTAATAGTAATAATAATGAAAAAAATATAAATAATGAATCTAATAAATCAATAAAATATAAAGATAGTACTTTTAATTTACAAAATCAAGATTTATTTAATAATGAGCAAACTCAATTTAATAATAATAATTTCTATATTATTAAAAATAATGAAAAAAAGAGCATTTTAGGAAATAATTATGCTTTAAAAATGTCAAGAGAAGAATTTATAAAAATAATTAATAATATAAAAGATAAAAACTCAAATTTAAATAAGAATAGTAAAAAAATAAAATATAAAAAATAATATATATTAATATTAATTGAAATATTCAAAATATATGATGAATTAAATAAATATAAATAATTGGTTATAAATATTTAAAAGAAAAAAATCAATTATTAAGAAATAATATAATAATATGAATAAAATATTAGTTATTATTAGTATAATTATTTTCCTTTTATTTAATATAATATTTTTAATATTTTAAAAATTGTTTATTATATTTTATTTAATTATATTTATTTTAAATAAAATGAAAATAATAAAAAAAAATGGATGATGATTCTAAAAATATTATAGAAGTTTCATTAGGAATTGATATAGGTGAATTATATTATTGTGCATCAGCATATTTTATTAATGAAGAAAAAGAATATATAACTGAATTAATACCTAATGAAAAAGGTAATAGAATGACAAAAATAAATAAATTAAAAATTGATCAAATAATAGATATTATTATTAAAAATACATCAATTCATTTTAAAGAACAATTTAATAAAATAGAAATAAAAAAAATTATTTTATCAATATCTTATGATACAACAATTACACAAAAAGAAAATATATTAAAAACATTAGATAAGAAAAATTATAAAAATAAAATTTTATTTATTAATGAATATTCTTCATCAATATTATATTTTAGAAAAAGTATTTTCCAAAATGAAATAAATGATTTAATAATAATTGATATAGGAGGAATTACAACAAAATATTTTTCACTTACATCAGAATTTAATAAATTAAATGGAATAATTAGAAATTCTAATTTGCTTTGTGATAAAATTGAATTTGGAGGAAATAATTTTGATAATGTTTTACTTCAATATTGTATTGATGAATTTAATAAAAATAATAATGAATATTTAGAAATTAAAGAATATTCAAATGATAATTTAATTTATTGTCAATTAAAAAATTTAGTAGAAGAAGCTAAAATGAGATTATCAAATGAAGAAGAAACAATAATTGAACAAGACAATTTTTATAATGGAAAAAATTTATTTATAGAAATAACAAGACAACAATTTGAAAATTTAATTAAAGAAATAATAAATATATTAATAAATAAATTAAATGATTTTATCAATGAAAATAAAATTGTAATATCAAAAATAAATTATATTATTTTACAAGGAGGAAGTTTTAAAATATCAAAAATAAAAAATAGATTTTCAAATTATTTCAAAAATAAAAATAATAAAATTGAAATATTATCAAGTATAAATTCAGATGAAATAAATGTAATGGGAACTTCAAGTTATTATGAAAATATATTTGATGTAAACTTAAATGAAAATATTTTAAAATATTCAATAGGAATTAAAACTGAAGGTGGATTAATGTCAACAATAATTGAAAAAGGAACAAAAATTCCTATTAAATGTCAAAAAAATTTTATTACTACTGAAGATAATCAAAAAAATATTATTTTTAATATTTATATGGGTGAACATTATATTTGTAAAAAAAATAAAATTATTAAAAAATATAATTTGAAGAATTTACCTGAAAAAGAAAAAGGAGAAATTGAAATTATTGTTACTTTTTATATAGATAAAAATTGGGAATTTAATTGTATTTTTGAAGAAAAAAAATTTACAAATAAAAAAGAAGAAATTTATATTGGAAATATTTATAATATTGAAAAAAAATATAATGAAATGTCAAATAAAAAAGTTAAAATTGTTATGACTGATCAAAGTCAAATTATTGAAAATAAAGAAAAAGAAAAAATTATTAAAATTATTAATTTATCAAGATCTATTGATTTATGTATGAAACAAGGTAAAATGTCTAAAGGAGAAGGATTTGCTGAAAAAAGATGGATTTTAAATAAAACAAGAAGTATTGTTGATTTTAATAAAAAAGAAAATTATTTTAATAATTTATTATTTAATAAAATAGTTGAGAATGATAGATATAATCAAAATAATAATCAAAATTTATAAATATTTTTTTATTGTTTATTTAAAATAAAATTGAATTAATATTTTATAATATTTTCAATTATTTTTTAAAATTATTAATCCATAAATTATTATTAATAAAAATATATAATGTAGAATGTGTTATAAAAAAATAAAATTAATAATTAAATTATTAATATAAAACAAACATTACATCTGAAAATAGCAAAAAATAATAAATCAAAAAAAAATAAAAAATATGAAAACTGATAGAGAGAAGAAGATTATTTATTTAAAAAAAAAAATAAAAGAATTAGAAAAAAAATATAATCAAATAAAATATGAAACTGAATTTATTAGAAGTGATAATACATTTGATAAAATGCTTAAAGAATATTTAAAAAAAAATAAAAAAAAAACAGCAAACAAAATAACAATAAAAAAGAAAAATAAACCTACAGAAAAAATAACAATAATAAAGGATAATATACCAACTGAAAAAATAACAATAACAAAGGAAGAAAAACCAACTGATAAAATAACAATAACAAAGGATAATATATTATATGATTTTAATATGAATGTAAATTATATTCAAAATAGTGATTATAATATTAAAAAATCAAATATAAATTCATTAACAAATTCAAATATCTCAGAAAAAGAATTAATTCAAGCTCGAATTAATGATAAAACAAATTATAATAAAATAACAAATAATATAATAAATTCATGTCAAAAATGCATAAATTCAAAATTAACAAAAAATGAATTTACAAAATTAATAACAATTCTAGGAACAGATATAAAAAATACAATTATTCATGAAACAAAACATAATTCAGGAAAATTTATTCCTATAAAAGAAGCAGAACAATCAAAAACTCTAAGAAATAAAAATAATAATGATATATTTTCAATATCAATGATTCAATTAATATCAACAGGAAAAGAATTTAAAAAAGTAATAACTTTATCATTTGATTATGATAAAAAAACAAATTCAAAAATATTAAAAAATGAAAATGAACAATTAAATTTTATAGAAAAAAAGAAAAAAGAATATTCAATAGCATTAAAAATAAATGAAGATAAAATATTATTAACAAATATTCATTATGATCCATTTTCAGTAGACTTAATAATAAATGAAGAAAGAGAAATTGACTTATATAAATGTTTAAAAAAAGATAAAGAAATATTTGATATAACATTCAAACCATTATTAAAAGAATGTTTCTTAAAAGAAGAAATATTTGATAAAAAGGGAAATAGATATGGTTATGAATATGGAAAAAATAAAAAAAGAGGTCCACCTAATTATTTAAAAGATTATTTTCCACCATATGGTTATACAGGTTTTGGTTTAAATGTTTTTGGTAAATATGATAATGGAGATGATACTTGGTTAGGTTGTAATAATAAAGAAGGTGAATGGTATATTGCTTATCATGGTACTGGATATAATACTGTTCCTTCAAAAATTATTGAAGAGGGATTTAAATTTGGTGATAGACAAGAATTTGATAATTGTGATAATATTAATCCTTTATCTAATAAACTTTTTCCTAAATGTGGAAAGGGTATTTATATAACTCCTGATATTGATGAGGCTGAAACTTATAGTTCTGTGAGAGAAGGGGTTAAAATAAATGGACAATATTATTATTTTATTTTTATGTGTAGAGTTAATCCTTATAGAGTTAGATTTGTTATGAAAGATGGAGCTGAATATTGGGTTGTTGGAGGAGATAGTATTAATAAAATTAAAGGTAATAAAAATAGTGATGAGATTAGACCTTATAGAATTTTAATTAAGAAAATGTATGAATCATATAATAGTCCTTATTAGATGATTGTTATAATTAAGAAATTATATTATTACTTTTATTATTATTATTATTTAATATTCTTTAATTAGAAGAGTATTTTTTTGTTTTTAAATGAATATTTATTTATTTTTTTTAGTGTATTTTTTTTAAAACAATTTATGAATGAGAATTAAAATTATTATTGTGAAAAATAAAAAAAATAAATTAGATATTATTTAAAACAAATATTTAATTATCTTTATTTTTGATTATTTTTATTATTTGAAAGTGAATGTGCTTTATCTTTATTATTTACACTTCCAGTAGTATAACAAATTAAATTTGAATTATTATTTTTTGGACTTGAATGTTCTTCTTCTTTTTGGAATTTTTCAACTAAAAAAATAATAAATTAAATAAAATAAAATTACGTTGTTGTTCATATTTTAAAAGATATTTTTCCATTTCAGAAATAAAATTTTGAATTGTATTTTCTTTTTCTCTTTTTTGATCTTGTAATTTATTAATTTGACTTTCTAATAATTTTTTTCTACTTTCTAAAGTTTTATTTTCACTTGAAGAAGAAATTGAAGGAGTTCTTGTTGATATTTTTTCTTTATATTTATTATTTTGTTTTTGTAATTGTTTAATTTTTAATTTTAAATTATTTTCTTTTTCTTCAAATTGTTTTATTTTATTTTTTAAATCATTATTTGAACTTTCTATTGTTGAATAATTTTTTTTTAAATTATTTGAATTCTTTTCTAAATCATTTAATAATTTATTTAATGAATTTATTTTTTCTTCATTTTCTTTTTGAATTTTTGATTCTATTTTTTTTTTTATTTCTTCATTTTGTTTATTTAAAATATGAAAATAATTCCATTTAAAAAAATATTTTTTTAAAATATCTTTTTTTTTTCTTTTATAAACTCTCAAAAGAAATTTTAAAGTATTTGAAATTTTAATATAAAGTAATTCAGCTTCAATAATATTATAATGATTAATATCACTTATTTTTTTTATTTTTAAAAAAGCAAATAATTTTTTTAATTGAAATTTCTTATTAATTGTTTTTATCATTTTATTTAAATGATAATTTATATTTTCAATTAAATATTCATTTTGATAATAATTATTTCTATCATTTTCTTCTGTTTCAATTTCCATAGGAATTGAATTAAATATTTCATTATTTTCATTAATTACTTCATTACTTATATTATTATTATTATCATCTATTTTATTTAATGCTTCAAAACTTAAATTATTTATATCTTGTGGCATTTCCATTTGAAAATTTTTATTATTATTATTATTCATTTCTTCTTCTGTTAAAATTACATTTGTATTTTCTATCATTCCTTCACCAAATGAACCATTAAATGACATTTTTTTATTTTAAAAATATTTGATATTAAAATAAAATAAATATAAAATTTAGATTAATTTAAATAAATATTATTATATGATAAATTTATTCTAATATTATAAATTAAGAAAATAATACACTCATAAAAGTTTGTAATTTCAAAATCATTTATTATTCATAATTAATTATGATGATTAAATATAAATATACATATAAAATATTAATGCATAAAATTATAAATTTATAATTACTAAAATAAATTTGTTAATAAATAAAAAACAAAAAATAATTTTGTACTTTAATTTACAAATCGTTTTTTATATACAATAAATATGATTAATATTTTATTTTATAAAAACTATTAATTTTCAAATTAGAAATTATTAGTATAAATAATGATAATTGATTATTTTTTAATATCATTATAAACTACAAAATATGATGAATGTCTTTTTTTTTCTAAGAAAAAAGATTTATTTTCATCATTACTATTAAATAATGAATTATCAAAATTATGTAAATTTACATTTTTATTTTCATAACTTTTAAAGTTATCTTTATCATAATTAAAAAATGATTCAATTAATGAATTACATGAACTTGATCTAGTTAAAGCCAAATTATATATTTCTTCATCATCATTTTCTTCTTCTAAATTATTTTCTAATTGAAATAAAATATCTTTTTCACATTGTTCAATTATTATTTTATTTTTAATTATATTTAACTTTAAAATTTCTTCTTTTATTATTTTTTGATAATTAATTAAATCATTTTCTTTAATTATATTATTATCATCATTTAAATATAAAATTCCAATAATAGAACAAACTAAAGAAATTATTACATGATTATATTTATTATATATTGTATATTCACTAAGAGAAAAGATGATGAAGGTATTTATCATTTCAATATATTTATTCATTAAATTATTTGAAAAATAAATATTATGTTTTACAAATATTTGTTTTATTATTAATTGTATTATTTCTAAAGAATTAAATAAATTAATATTCCAATTAGATTTTTTTAATATTATTTTTTCTGCCCAAAAAATATATCTCATATCAAGATTTTCTTCACAACACCAATTTTTTAATTTTTTTACTTTTTCTGAATTTTCAATCTAAAAAATGTAGTTTAAATTTAAAATTTTACTTTTAAAATAATAAAGCATGATGCACAAAAAAAAAAGATAAAAATTGAATTTTTTATTTTTTCAGTTACTGAATTATTATTCCAAAAATTAAAAGAAATTTGCATTAAATTGATTAATTTTTCAATTTGATAACTATGAGGAAAAAACTCTGTTAGTTTCTATAAAAAGTTTAAAAAATAATTTTTTACATCTTGAATAAGATTTATAAAATATAATCTGAATTTATTAAATTTCGAAATTGACATATTACTTTTAAAATTTAAAATATATTTATTATAAAATTGTTGTGATGATTCAAAGAAAGTGGTAATTCGGTCATTTAAAATTGACATTTTAAATTTTAAAAAATTCAAATAATAAGTTATAATTATTTTTTTAATTTATGAAGTAAAAATATTTTTATTTTAAAATAAATTTTTATTTCAAATGAAATATAAATTAAGAAAAAAAAATGGAACTTAATTTAATATATAATGATATAAATCGGGGATTTGATACTCCAATTGATATTGATATAGGATATATTAAAGATTTATGTATTAAAATATTTTCTTTAAAACCAAAAACTTTTGAATTATTTTATAACAATGAAAATTTAAATAAATTTGATGATAATACTGAATTACAAGAACTTATTGATAATGATGATTATAAAATTTCTATTTATGTAAAGTTAATTTCTAACTCAAAAAATAATAATTCAAAAAATATAAATAGAATTAGTTTAAAAAATCCAAATTTAAACACAATAAAAATAAAATTTGATAATTTTAATTCAAATTATTTAAAACTGAATTCAAATATAAAAGAATTTAAAACTAAATATCAAGAAAAAATAGATATTATTAAAAAATCAATAAATGATTTGGAAATTGATATAAATGTTATAAATAATAAAATTGAAAGTTATTTTAATATAAATGAATATAATAAATGTATTGAAAAGTTTAATGAAAATCCAGAAAATATAAGTGAAAATGAATTAAATATATTAAATAAAAATATTGAAAATTGTATTAAAGATTTTAAAATAATTGAAACTCAAAATAAATATCAAATAAAAATAATGGAATATTTAAATGATTTTATTAGAAAATTACAACAAATAAAAAAATGTTGTGATAATATAAAAGAACTAAATAATTTTGAAAAAACAATAACACAATTAGATTTAATATATGATATATTATTTAATTATAAATTAAGTATTTTAAGAACAATTTCAAGTTTTAATGGTAAAAAAACTATAAATTTAAATTTAAAAGATGAATTTACAAGTACAAAAGAATTACCTTATATAGAAAATAAAAATGTAAAAAAAAATAATTTTATTCAAAATGAAAGTAATTTATTTCAAAAATATCAAAATAATATAAATTTATTTAAAAGAAGAATTTCACAAACAATAGATTTAAATGATAATAAACAAGAAAATAATAATTCATTTTCACCAAATAAAAATAAATCAAATATAATGTTTAAAGATAAAGATAATAAAGAACATTTTCCTCAACTTGAAAATAAATCAAGAAATAAAATAAGAAAATTAACAACAAGATTAAAAATACAATTAAGTAAAACTGATAATGATTCTTTACCAAATTTACAAAAGAAAAAAAATATTAAGCATAAAAATAATGAAATGGATAAAATAAATGAAGATAAAAACAATGAAAAAGAAGATAAACAAAATATTAATTTAGATTTGAGTGAAGATAGAACAAAAAATTTAACTTTGAAAAATAATAAAAATACAAAAAATAATAATGAAGATGGAAAAAATAGAATTAGTTTACTTGAAAGTCTTCAAAAGAAAAAATTTACAAAGAAAAAAAGTCTTTTTTCTGATGAAAAAGATAAATTAATGTTATTAGAACAAATAAATAAAAAAGTGAGTATAAAAAATTTGAATAAAGCAAAATATTCTTTTTCACTTGATAAAAAAAGTAATGAAAAAAAAAGTGAAAATGATAATGAAATGAAAAATAAAGAAAATATATTATTAAAAAATGATATTGAAATATTAAAAAATGAAATAGAGAAATTAAAAAATTATAATAATATATTAAAAAATGATATAGAAAACTTAAAAAATAATAAAAATGAAAGTAATGAAAGAGAAAAAGAAAAAGAAAATACAATATTTGAAAAAAAAGTATTTATTCCAGTAAAAAAAATAAGTAATTTAAAAAGTGATAGTACAAGTAATTTTGTTTCAAGAAAAATATCTTTTCATGTTAATTCATCAAGAAATAATTCAGAAAGAAAAGAAAGAATAAATTCAGATAATAAAATTTTAAATGAATCGAAAGATAGTAAAGTAAATAAAAAAAAAGAAAAAGAAAAACCAACAATTACAGATTTATCATCAAAATTATTAGAATTAAATGAATCTTATGATGATAATAAAGATGAAGAAGAAAAAACTCCAGTTGAAAAAAAGAAAATTAATTATAATAGAGCACAAAATTATATTTTAGAAGATAAGAATAATAAAAATAATAATTTATATAATGATAATTCTAATAAAAAAAGTGGACAAAGATTAAGTATTAATTATAATCTTAGTGAAAAAAAAGTAGAAAATAATAATAATAATAATGGTAATAATAGTGAATTAAATAATGAAAATTTAGAAAATGATTTAAATAGTCAAAAAGATGATAAAAAAAGGAGAAGGAAATTAAATAAATATGATTTTATTATATAGTAAAATATGTATTTTAGAAATGTAAATGTAAATATCTTTTATTAAAGGAAAAGATTTAAAATTTTATTTTATAAATAAATAAAAAAGTTTTATTTTCAATTCTATTATTATAAAATTTAAATAAAATTTTTGAATATAAAATCAAATTGGACAAATTTCTATAATTAAAAACAAAAAGAATTAATTATAATTTTTAAAAATTATTGTATTCTTTATTATAAATAAATTAAAAAAAATTATATTTTTTAGATACACCATTCATATAATATTAATAAAAAAAATAATTTTTTATTATCAAATAAAGTTTAAAAATATAATAAAAAATAAAATGTGGGGAAACTCCTATAAATTAACATTTGAAAACTTAACAGAATATGTAGAAAAAATGAAAAACAATGAATTAACATTAGAAGATGTTTTAGATAATAATGATATAGTACAAGATTTAAAAACAAATTCTTCATCAGAGTTTTTTCCATTTATAACAGAAGAAATAATGAAAAAATTAATTGATTATGTAACAAAAATGCCAAAAGAAGATGATCAAAAATCTGGTCATAAATTTCCTTTTAATGCATCTGAAATATTAACTTCAAATAATATGAAAATAATTAATAAATATTTTGGTATTGAAAATGAAAATAATGAAGATAATAATTTTGAAAAAGATATTAATAATAATGATAATAATAATGATAATATTAATGATAATATTAATGATAATATTAATGATAATAATAATGATAATATTAATGATGATGAAGATGATGTTGTAAATATAAAAGAAGATAATAATATTATGAAAAATCAAAATATAAAAAATGATGAACAAAAAGAAAAAATATTAATTTATTTATTAAATTTTTTAAAATCTGAATCTACAAATGATAATTATGTTCTTGTTGGTTATTTTTATAAAATTATTCAACATCTTCTTATTAATAAAAGTACTGAATTATTAAATTGTATTTTTATTAAATATAATGATATTACTTTTGATGGTTTTTGTAAACATTTAAATAGAAAAGCTATTGGAGAATGTATTAAAAATTTATTAGTTTATAATGAAGATGAAGTTACAAATTTAAATGAAAAAAGAAAAATATTAGTAGAAAAAATATTTAATACATTAAAAGAAACTAATGATGAAGAAAAATGTTATGCTATTTGTGACACAATAATTAATTGTATTTCTAAGAAAAATTTTTTTAATATTTTAATGTTAAATCAAAATGTAATTGATTTACTTTTTCAAATTCTTTGTAATAATTTAAATAATGATAGAAATTTAAGAACATTAATAAATTTAATGATTAAAATAAATGAACAAATTTTATCGTTATTTGATAAATTAGTAACTCCAAATTTAAATACAGAAAATGATTTATTCATGTCATATGATAATAATGAAGCTAATTATAATGAAGAAACTTTAAAAAATATTTTAACTCCTTTATTTAAATCAATAAAAGATAGTAATTTAATATTTTTAGAAGATTTACATCAAATTGATAATGATGAATTATTTACAACATATGAAAAAAATCAAAAAAAATTAGGATTAAAAAAATTAATTTTAGTAGAATATTTAAGAAGTATTATTGATATTTTAGTAAATACAAATTCAAAAAATCTATTATCAAATGAAATAAATGATATTATTAATTTAATAAATCAAAATAAAATATTTTCTCTTTTAAATGATTTTTTCTTTAGATATGAATTTAATAATATTTATCAATCATTTTATCTTCAAATATTTGCAATAATATTAAATAAGCATTCACCAGAAAATTTAGTTAATGGAATTTTATTAAATGATAATTTAAATGATCGTTCAAAAAATTTTATACCAAAATTACTAGAACATACTTTAAATAATATGAAATTTGAATATGAATCAAAAAATAAATCAGATTCTTGTTTTTTTGCAGCAGAAATAAAATTAATAAATGATATTATAAACTCAAATAATGAATATGTTAAAAATATAATAAATGAAGAAAAAGATTTTTTAGCATTTAATGAAATATTAGTTAAAAGAATTAATACTTTATTCACTCAAAAATTATTGTATGTTGAATTTAATGGTTTTCCAAATTTTAATACTGAAGAATCAAATAATATAATTTCAAGTTCTAAATCAATTGATGAAATGATAAATGAATCAATTAATATTTATAATAAATATAAAAATGGAGAAAATTATCAAAAATTATTAAATGAAATTATTGAAAAGGAAAAACCTGAAAATCAATTATCTATTTCTCAAGAATTAATTAATGAAGAAGATATTAAAAATAATGATATTAATGTTTATGGTGATGATGATGAGATTCAAACTAAAGGATTAATTGATGATTCACCTAAAAATGATAATGAAAAAAAAATGGAATTAGAAAATGGATTTATTGAAGATGATAATGATATTGATGTTATTGATAATTTAAATGATAAATTTATTTTTGATAAGAATAATTCAGATGAAATTAATAATAAAAAAGAAAATATAAAAATTGAAAGGGAAAATGAAAGTGATGAAAATGAAGAAGAAGAAGAAAAAAAAGAAAAAAAAAAAGTAGAAAAAAAAGGAAAACAGAATAAAGAAGAAGAAGAAGAAGAAGAAGAAAATGAAGAAAAAGAAGAAAAAAAGAATAAAAAAAAAGAAAAAGAAGAAAAAAAAGAAAATAAAGATAATGAAGATAATGAAGAAAATGAAGAAAATAATAATATTAGAGGAAATAAATTATATTTGAATAAAAATATTAATATTGATGAAGAAAAAGATGATGAAAAAGAAGATGATGATGATGAAGAAAATGAAGATAATTATAAAAAAAAAAAAAATTTTCAAAAAAAAGAAAATTTTCAAACAAAAAAAAAAAATTTTATTGAAAGTGAAGAAGAAGAAGAAAATGAAGAAGAAGAAAAAATAATAATATATAAGGATAGGAGAAAAGATATAATTGAATTTTATAAATTTAAAAATTTAAAAATTCTATCAGAAGCTTTAAATGATTTAGGAATATTAAAATAAGAAGAAAATTATGAAAATTAATTTTATATTTGTCTTATTATATTATTTAATAAAAGAATAATTTTTTTTTATAATCAAAAAAAGACTTTTAAATATAAAATTTTAAAATTAAAAAAATTAAAAAATGGAACCAATAAAAATAATATATATTTGTGATATAGAAAAAAAAGAAATATTAGGAAATTTTCCAAAAGGAAAAGATTTAAAAAAATATAATGATAAAATAAAATCAATTTTAAATTCAGGAAATTATTCAGAAAATAAATTATTAAATGAAGAAGATGAAAAATATAAAATATTTAATATTCTAAAAAATAAAACAATCCTTTATATAATAATATCAGAAAAAAATATAGAAGAAGGAATAATTTTATCATTTATTGAAGAATTAGAAACTTCCAAAATTTATGTTATGATAGATGAAAAAAGTAAAAAATTAAATAAAATTGGAGAAGAACAATTAAAAAAAAATTTTGAAGAATTTAATAAAAATCCAAAAAGTAATATTAGTAAATTAGATTCAATTGGAAATGAATTAAAAGAAACTAAAAATATTATGCAAAATAATATTCAAAATATGATTCATAATGTTGATGATATGAATAATATTGAAGCAAAATCTGTTGAAATTAGAAGTTCTTCTGAAGTTTTTAGAGCCAAAAGTAAAGAATTAAGTTTAAAGGCTCTTTGGGAAAATAAAAAATGGAAATATATTTTTATTTGTATTATTCTTCTTTTCGTTTTTGGTTTATTTTTTTATTTAATCTAAATAAGGAATATTATTAAACTTTATTTAAAGAAATAATTTTTTTGTTGTAAATTTTTTTTTTTAATATATTTTAATTTAAATACTTTTTTAATAAATAAAGAAACTAGATTAAAAAAATTAATCTAAAAAAAAATGAAAGAAAACACAGAAAATTTTTTTTCAAAATACGAAACAAAAGAAACATTAGGAAAAGGTACATTTAGTATAGTAAAACTAGGAATAAATAGAAAAACAAAGGAAAAAGTAGCAATAAAAATATTAGAAAAGAAAAAAATAATAAACAAAGATGATTTAGAAAGAGTATTAAGAGAAATAGAAATATTAAAAAATTTTGATAATATAAACATAGTAAAAATAAATGAAATATATCAAACAAAAGATAAACATTATTTCATAATGGAATATTGTGAAAAAGGAGAATTATTTAATCACATAGTAAAAAAACAAAGATTAAATGATAAAGAATCATCATATTTTTATTATCAATTAATAAATGGTTTAGAATATATTCATTCAAAAAATGTAGTTCATAGAGATTTAAAACCAGAAAATTTATTATTAGGAAAAGGAAATATTTTAAAAATAATTGATTTTGGTTTATCTAATTATTTTAATGGTAAAAAATTATTACATACTCCTTGTGGAAGTCCTTGTTATGCTTCTCCAGAAATGGTTTCTGGAAAAAAATATAATGGATTTAATATTGATATTTGGAGTAGTGGTATTATTTTATTTGCAATGATTTGTGGTTTTTTACCTTTTGAAGATAAAGATAATGATATTTTATTTAAAAAAATTTTAAAATGTAAAATTGAATATCCTAAATTTATATCTAAAAATGCTAAAAATTTATTACAAAAAATTATTGTCCCTGATCCTGATAAAAGAATTAAAATTGAAGATATTAAAAAAGAACCTTTTTATTTATTAGGTAAAGAAGTTTTTAAAGATAAACATCCTGAATTATTTGTTGAAGATAATATTAATTATAATATAAATAATAATATTGGTAGTAATAATATTATTAATACAATTACTAATAGTAATTTTGATAATTTTAATATTGATTATGATAGAAATGTAAATAAAAATTTTAATACTGTTCCTGTTAATAAAAGTAAAAAAAATAATTTAATTGAAAATAATAATCATGATATAAAAAATAACATTAATGTAAATGAAAGTGAATTTAATAATATAAAAAATAATATTAATACTCTTGAAAATGAAAAATATGATATAAAAAATAAAACTAATACTATTGAAAATGTAAATAATTATATAAAAAATAATAGTAATATTAATGATTTTAATTTTGAAAAAAAAAATATTAATTATACTATTGATTCAAATAGAAAGGAAAGTCCAAATAAAAAAATTAAAAGTCCAGAGAAGAAAGAGAATTATATTCATAAAATTGAAAATGAAAAAGATAAAAAACAATTACCATTTAAATTTTTGAATATAGAAATTAATTATAAAAATCATGAACATATAATGAAAAAAGTAAAAAATTCACCAACAAAATCAACAAAAGCATCATCAAATGATACATTAAGAAATAATAATAATAAAAATATATATAAAAAAAATAATGATAAAAATCTTTTAATAAATTCAAAAATAAATAATAATAATACTGTTAATAATTTGAATAATAATAATATAAATAATTTAAACAAAAAACAATTAAGCACATCACCTCATTTATCAACTCAAAGAAAAATAATGGAATTAAAAAAGAATATTGAAGAATTAAATCAAAAAAATATAAAATTAAGAAATAATAAAAATAATATTAATAAAGAAAAAGAAATTCAAAATAAAAGAGTAAATACAGTAAATTCAACAAGTCTAAAAAAACATAATGAGAAGAAAAATAATAACAATCAAATATTAAAAATTCAAAAAAGACAAATTTCAACTGAAGAAGAAATATTAAATAAAGAAATTGATTCTTTGAAGAAAATTTCAATGAGTAAAAATGATTCTCAACAAAATAAAAAAAATACTATTACAACTATTAATATTAATGAAAATAATGATAATAATAATAAAAATGATAATAATATTAACAATAATAATAATGATAATAATAATAATAAAAATACTAATAATGATAATAATAATATTTATTATCAAACAACAAGAGAAAAAAATGCAAAATCATTTAGTAATAATTCCAGAATTGATAATAAAAAAATATATTATACAAATTATACAAAAAGTTATAGACCAAATTATGATTATTCTCATTTAATATATAAAAGTTCAAATAATAATGCACCATTATCATTTAATAATAGTCATACTATTCAAACTAGTAATGATATTGCAAACTATTTAAAATATTCAAATAACAATTATGATTCATATAAACTTAATTTTAATTCTCAATCAAATTTTAGTTTAAGTAGTACAAATAATTCAATAGAAAATCATCATAAAAATATAAATAGATTTAATACTTCTGCAAAATTAAATAATTTAACTTCAAATACAAAAATTACTGATTCATATAAATCTAAATTATCTCATTCAAATAATTATGCTTATTTAAGTTCTGTTAATTCACCAAGAAATTCATCTTCAAATAAACATTATTCGACTACTATTGATAAATATTTAAATTTAAATTCAAATAATTTAAATATTAAAAATGTAGAAGGTACAAAAATTACTAATTATGATTATATTAATAATAAAAATATTACAAAAGGAATTAATACAAATACAAATTATAATTATAGAAATAATTATATTAAAAGTAGTCCTATTTATTTAAGTACTGATTATAATTATAATAAAAATTTATATAATTATGATTTATTGAATAAAAATAAAGATAATTTAAGTACAAGTTTAAATTATTTAGAAAATAATCGTCATTCAGATCCAAATACTTATATTAGAGGAAAAATTAATTATCAAAAGTATTAATTCCTTTTATTTTTAAATTATTTATTTATTAATATACATAATATTTTTAAAATATTTTTGTTGAGTAAAAAAATATTCATAAAACTTTATTTAAAAAATATATTTTATTCTTTTTTTTCTTTCTTTTTTTTCTGATTTTTTTTCTTTTTTTGTATATAAATATTTTCATCTTCATCACTTTCATTATTTTCTTCTTTAACATGAGTAGTAGAAATAATAGTTTTTTCTTTAATATTTTCCAAAAAATTTTTTTTTTCATTTATAAGACTTTTACTTTCTTTATTTTTAATACTATTTCTACTTTTTTTTTTCTTATTATTATCATTTTCATTTTCATATTCTTTAAAATCACTTTCATCATCATCATTAAAATTATCATTTATATTTAAATCATTAGAAGGTCCAATATAAGTTTCTAATTTAGGAGGAAACATAAATCTTGGATTTAAATCATTTTTTTTATAATGTCCAATTTTACTTATAATTCTAATTGGAACTTTTCTATTTACTTCACTAAAAATTTCAATATCATCATATTTCATTTTTAAATTTTCAATTCTTCTTTGTTTTAATCTTAATTTTATTTTTTCTCTTATTTCATCTTCATCTTGTATTTTATATTCAATTGGATTTACAAAATCTGACATTATTTTTATTCTATCATTCCAAAAATTAAATAAATTATCTAATTTTGTTAATTTTTTATCACATTTTTCTTTTGTTTTTTTTATTGTTTGTTCTAATCTTGTTATTTTTTTAATTCTCTTTTTTTTCTTTTCAAATAATTTACTTAATTCTTCTTTAAAATCATTAAATTCATTTTCAAATTGAAAACCATAAGTTGTAATTTCTTTATAATTATCTTTTAATTTATTTTCAATATGATTATCACTTATTTCATTAATTAAAGGAGAATTATTAATTTCTTTTTGTTGTTCTTTAATTTTTAAAAATAATTTTGTAATATGTAAAGAAAATAAATCTAAATCATCAAAAATTGGCATAATTAATTTATTTATTCTAGTTTTTTCAATATCAATTTTATTTCCTTCAGTTAATAAATTATTCATTGCTTTAATTGCTCTTTCTTTTGGATTATTATTAAGTAATGAAAAAGGAGTTTTTGATAAAATATCTTTTCCATAAAAATATGCATTTATTAAATCCATTTCTTAAATTTTTTCATTTATTTTTTTTTTATATTATAAAATGGATTCTGATGAGAAATTAAATGAAGAAAAAAAATCTGATGAGAATAATTTAATTGAAGAAAAAAAAGAAAATGAAGATAAAAATATAAATGACAAAAAAGAAAATGATATAAATCAAATAAATGAAAATGAAATTAAAAAAGAAAATGATATTAATGAAGAAAAAAGAAATGAAACAGAAACCTATAATGTAAATTATATAAATACAAAATCAGATTTTAATTTTAATTTAACAACATCATTTGAAGAATTTGAAAATAAAATTCAAGAATTAAAAGAGAAAATAAATCAAAGTAAAACAGGAAATTTGAAAATAACAAATAATACAATAAAATCATATTCAGCAACAGGAAATTTAAATATAAATAGATTAAATGATAATTCAAATGCAAGAAATAAATTAAAAGAATTATTTACAATGATTGGAGGACCAGGAAAAAATAATGGAAAAATAGGTTTAATGAATAATAAACCTCCAATTAAATTTAATAATACAATTAATCCAAGTATTAATGATTATAAAAATAAATCTCAAACTTTATATTCAAATAAAAAATATAATATTAGTAGAAGTAATAATAATAATAATGTTTATAATAATTTAAGTTTTAAAAATTCTCCTTTAAAAAAAAGTAATGATTTTAATAATGATAATTTCAGTAAAAGTTTTGGTTTTTCTACTATTTCTTCTGAGAAAAAAAGTACTAATAAAAAAAATTATTATGATTTTTTTAAACCAATTACATTAAATGCAATTAGAAATTCATCTTTAAATAATAATAAAAATGAAATAAAGAAAAGAAATAATCAATTTGATAAAAAATATTTTAAAGGAGAATTAGAAAACTTTAAAAATTTATTATTTGGGACTACTTCAAAAAAATTTAAAACAAGTACAAAAGATGAAGTAATTGATCCTTTTTTTAATCCTAAATCTTTAAAATCAACTCAAAAAAAAAAAATTAGTAGTATTAATGGAGGAGATAATTTTTTTTCCTCTAAATATACTGGAGTGAATACTAATAAACCAAAAATTAATTTAATAGTTTAAAAATTGAAAAGTTTAGAAATATTTTTTATTAAATTTTTATTCGTTTAAAATTTAGGTATTATTAAAAATTTATTTATTTAAAATAAAACATTTCAAACTAATTATTTTATTAATAAAAAAAATAGAATTTTGAAATTAAAATAAAAAAATGGATGATATACTTTTAATAATAGATATGCAAAATGTATATAAAAAAGATCAACCATGGGAATGTAAAAATTTAAATAAAATAATACCAAATATATTAAAATTAATAAATACTTTAAAAAAAAATATAATATTCACAAAATTCATAGCATCAAATAATCCAATTGGAATATGGAAAGAATATAATAAATTAAATGAATCAATAAATAATAATGAATATTTAAATGAAATAATAGAAGAATTAAAAAAAGAATCTGAAAAATATCCAACTTATATTAAATCAACATATAGTTCATTATCAATTCCAGAATTAAAAGAATTAGCATTAAAAAATAAAAGACTAATAATTACTGGAGTTGTTGCAGAATGTTGTGTTTTAAGTACTTGTTTTGAAGCAATTGATTTAGGAATTAAATTTATTTATTTAAGTGATGCTATTTCAGGAATTAATGATAACACTGAACAATCTTGTATTAATATTTTAAATGGTTTATGCCCAGTTCATTTAGAAATTATGACAACTGATGAATATATAAAAAGTATAAATAAATAATATTTTATTTTAATTATTTTTTTTTTTTTTAATAAAGTTTTAAAAAATATTTGCGAAATGCGAAAAATGTTTAAAAATAAAGTTAAAAAATTTTAATAAAAACAAAATTTTCAAAAAAATGAAAACAAAATATTTTTCAAAATAAATTTATAAAACAATAAAAATAATTTGTAAAAAATTGAAAAAAAAATTTCAATTAAAATGATTAAAATAATAAAGTTTAATATTATTTTAATTTTGAAAATCTATTTTTTTTTTTATTTTTTTATTTTATTTTTAAAAAAAAAATGTTTTTAAATCTTATTTTTCTTATATTATCATTGACAACAATAAAAAATGAAAATAATTCTCTTCGTTTTTCCTTTATAATATTTCGTCATGGCGCCCGTTCTCCATATGATGACATGTCATCAGATTTTAAAGATTTATTTAACTATGAATGGGAAGGAAAAAAAGAATTAACATCAATAGGTCAACGTCAACATTTTCAATTAGGAAATCGTCATAGAAAAAGATATATGACTGACTTTAATTTAATAAAAAAAAATTATGACCCAAGAGAAATTTATGTAATATCAACAGATACAAATAGAACAATAATGTCTGCACAATGTCAATTACAAGGTTTATATTTAGAAAATGGTTTAGAATTAAATGATAATCAAATTAAATTTTCAAATCCTCCAAATGACGAAATTAATTATAAAGAAGAAAAAGAAAAGTTAAAAAATTATGTTTTACCAAATAAAATTGAAATTGTTCCAATACATCAATTTTTTGTTAAAGATCATACTTTTCAATTAGAAGATCAAAGATATTGCCCTGGACTTAATAAAACTTATATAGAAAATAGAGAAAGAAAAGAAATTAAAGATTTTATGGAAAAATTTATTAGAGAATATGGCCAAAAATTAATTAATGAAATGAGAGAAAAAATAGAAGAAAAAGATTTAAAAAAATTTTATACTTATAAAAAAGCATTAGATGTTTTTGATACTATAATAAGTATTTATTCAGATGGGAGAAATATGGATAAATTTGGTAGTGAAGAAGAAATAAAAAAATTAATTGATACTTCATATGAATTTTTAGATTATGATTTCTTAGGAAATAATTCAGATCATAATATTAATATTGGACTTTATTCAATGTCACCTACATTTGAAAAATTAATAAATTGGATGGATTTAAAAATTAAAAAAGATAAAGAAGGAGATTTAAATTATTTAGGTTATGATTTACCTAAATTAGTATTATATTCTGCACATGATTATACAGTTGGTGCATTTGAATTATTTATGTATGCTGTTTTTAATACTAGTATAAATTTTCCTTATTATGCTTCTTTTGCTAATTTAGAATTAGTTAGATTTGGAAATGGATTTAATGAAAATGATTATGTTGTTAATTATTATTTTGATGATAAATTTATTGGAGGATTTAATTATGAATTTTTTAAAAATAAAATTAGGGAAAAGTTAAAAAATTCGAGCGAAATTGCTAAATTTTGTTTGTTTGATCAAGGAAATAATGATAAGAAAAATAGTACTGATGATAAAGGAAATAATGTTGGTAATAATATTATTCCTATTTTTATTATTGTTCTTTTATCTATTTTAAGCCTTGTTTTAATTGTGGTTAATATTATTATGTGGCTTAGGGGTAAAGATGAAAGGAATTTTGAAATTTCTGGTGCTTTAACTGAAAATTAGGAATTTTTAAATTTATTATAATATTTTTAATTGTAATATTTTTTATTTAAATTTTTTTATTTTTTTTTATTATATTTTTTATAATTTAACAACAATAAAAAACTATTTAAACCATGACTTACATTAAATGATTTTTAACTTTTTATTTATTTTTTTTCCCATTATTATTATAAATAATTTTATTATATGATTGATATTTTTTTAAAGGAGTAAATTGCTCTTTTATTATTAATTTATTATTATTTTTATTTATATCTTTTTTTATATTTACATTTAAATTATTATTTAATTTCTTATTACAATTGGATTTAATTTTTCCAGATTTATATAAATTTTTTGAACTAATTGTCATAGAATAAACTTTATTAATATCTTCACCTTCTTTCATTTCTTTAGTATCAACATAATAAATACTTTTTTCAGAATTATTATCAATATTATCAATAATATTATTATGATTATTATTATATAATTGTTCAATATCAATTTCTTTTTCATCCAATTTATTTTCTTGTTGAGGAAAAATAGAATAATTAGAAATATTAACTGAATAATCATGTAATATTGAAAAGTTTTTAGTATTACCTAATTCATAATTTAAAAAATATCTTTCTTCTTCATTATATTTATATTCTATATTATTAAATTTATTTTCTAAATTTATTGGTTGAATTTTATTTTTAAATTTTTTTTCTGATATTTCAAAACTTGAATAATTTGTTTGTTTATTATTAGATGAAGTTATATTATTATTATAATTTTTTTTATTATTAATATTTATATTATTAATATGTTTAATATCATTTTGATTTATATTATTATGATTATTACAATTTATATTTATATGATTTAATTTTGGATTTATTTTTTTTAATGAAATGTTCTTTTTTGATTTATTCAATTTAATTCTTTTATTTGATTTAATTATTGATATTTTTTTTGGATTTTTTGAATTAATTTTATTATTTTCTTCTTCAGAACTTAATATTTTTTCTCTTAAAGAATATAATTGTTTATAATTTGTATTTGGGACTTTAACTGATTTTTTCATTGAAATTGTTCTTGTCATACTTCCACTTAAAGGAAGATATTGATTATTATTTATAGTATTTGATAATAAATTTTTAGAAATTATTTTATTTCTTTTAATTATACCATTTTTTTTTCTTTTACTATTATTTAAATCCATTGTTTTATTTTTTGATATATTTTCATGTTTTAAATTGAACGATAATTTAATTATTTGATTTTCTATTTTATTTAATTTTAAAGGTTTCATTCTTGAAGTTATCATTAAATTTTTTGAAGTTTTTTGAATATTTTTTTTTGAATTTTTATTCCTTAATTTTTTTATTAAATATTAAAAATTATTATGAGAATAAAAATTTATATTATTTCTTATTATAAAATTTATAAATTATATTTATAATTATTAATATATGACATTAATAAGAAATACTATTATTTACTCTTTCTTTTTCTTATTAAATAAAAAATACAATGATCGATCTAACATTTTAAGAATATTATCATTTATTTCTTGTTTAATAAAGTCTTTTTGAAATCTTATATTTTTGCCTCTTATTTTATCTAAAATAGAACATCTATTTTCTTTTAAAATAATATTTTGAGGTAATTTATAATTCATTTTATTCTTTATTCTAAAAGGATTTAATTTTAATTTTATTTTATTCTTTTCAAATGATTTAAAATATGTTTTTGATAATTTAAATTCTGATTTTCTTCTTTTTTTTTTATCATTAAAAGGTAAATTAATTTCTCCTGGAATAACAATTTGATTAAAACTTTCACTTTTTTTATGTAAATTAAAATTTGAATTTTGAGACTTATTTCTTACACTATTTATAGGTGAAATATTTGGAAAAAAGATTTTTGAATTAAATGAATCTACAGAAACAGTTATTTTTTTCTTATCACTTATTGAATTTTCATTTGAATTTTGAGTTTGAAATATATTATTTTTATTTATAAAAGCAGTTGTTTTGACTTTTTTAAATGAATTTAAAGGAGAAAAATTATTAATATCTAAGTTTCTACTTTTTCTTAATCTAAGAATATTTTTCTTTATTTTAATTTTATTGAAAGGTAATTTTTTATTTTCTTCTCTATTTATTTTATTTTTTGGAAAAAAGTCTTTTTGTGTTAATTCAACAAAAAAATGTTGAAAGTTTTGATTATTATTTATATCATCTTCATCAATTGTTTCTAATGTATTTCCTCTATCTTTTTTCATTTCTTGAAGATATTCTTTAAAAATTGGAGAATTATTTGATAATTGATCAATTGAATATTTCTTATTATACATATCATTTTTTATAACTTGTTTCATTATTATTTTTTTTTCTATTTTTATTCATATAATAAATTATCACTAAAACAATTAATTTATTTTTAATTAATCAGATTTATTTCATTTTTTATTAAAAATACTTAATTATAAAAATTTAAAAAAAACTTTAAATCAAAGTTTAGATATTATATTATATTATTTTATTTTAAAGTTATATAATTCTTTATTTATTAATATTTCATAGTTTAATTAATGTTGAATTTAATTACATATCCTTTTATATATTTATAAAAATAAAATTAAATATTGAATTAATTTCAATTTACATTTTCATCACTAAATAAATTGATTAAATTTACATTTTTTATTTTTTGAAAAGAAAAGATTATCACTATAGAATGTTATTATTTAATTATAAGTGACAAAATTAAACTTTTCAATAATCTTAAACCAATTATTAAAATTATTAAAAACAAACTCATTTTCATTATTACCGTTAAATTTAAAATAATTACAATGCAAAACTAAATACTTATCTATGAAATCCAGAATAAATTCTGGAACAATAACTTTATTTTCATTATCAATTTTTTTTACAAAATCAAATCTTGATATATTTCTTCTTTTAAAAATAATATTATCATTATTTGATTCATAATTTTTTTCTATACTTTCTTCTGAAGTTGATATTTTTTCATTATTTGAATCATTTGAATTAAATGAATTTCTTTTTGAAAATTTTTTTTTATTTTTATTATTTATTTTATTATTGATATTATTATTTTTATTATATATATTATCATATTTTTCTTTTCGAGGTTTTTTTTTATTATTATTACTATTTTTATTTTTCATATTTTCCTTAATAAGAGGATATAAACTATTAATAAATTCTTCATTTTTTAATTTTTTCATACTCATCTTAGGAAATTTCTTTTGAGTTTCATAAAAATTATCACCAATTAATTTCATATAAATAACATCAAAAAGAGGTTTAGTTAAATTTAAAACATCCAAAGCAAATTTATAACTATCAATTTGTTTATTATTTTTAATTTTTAAAAGAAGATAATTATTAATTTTATTCTCATGTAAAAATAAACAATTTGGATTAGGACATTTTTGATGATTTAAAAAATAATAACAATATTTTTTAATAAAATAAATAGCTTTTAATTTTGTATTTTCATCAATTTTAAAATTTTGAAGAGATAAAATTGCCAAAGCAGCTTGATTTACAGTATCAAATTGAACAATTACATTTCTTTCATCTTTATGATTATTTAATAATATCATTTGATTTATATGTCCATATTGTCCTAAAAATTTTTTTTGATATAAAATATCTTTTGAAAATAATGTTTCAGGAATATGAGAAATGAATATTGTATTTTTTGATAAATAATTTACTTTAGATAAGTTATAGTTTTGCTCTGATAATAATGGAGGAATATTTTTGATTGATGAAGACATTTTTTCCTATTAATTCTTTTTTAAGATAAACTTATATATCAAACAAATAGTTGAAACAAATCACAAAAATTTTAATAAATTTATTTTTTTTTTTCATTTCTAAATTCTTATTACAATATAGATATATTGTAAATAATAAAAAATTATAATATTAATATTAATTATTATTATAATTTTAAATTCATTTGTTTTTTTTTTGATTTATTTAATACAAAAATTTATTTGTTATTTTATTGAATTAATAAATATAAAATATAAAAAAATAAAAAAAAAAAAAATAAAATCAATGAAAAAAATAAAATCAATGAAAAAAAAAAATCATAAAACAAAAATTTTAAAAAAAAATAAAAAAAATTTAAAAAATGGAAGATAATAACTCAATAAATGAAAGAGAAAAAGAATTAAAAGAATATTTTGATATGTTTGACAGAGACAAAGATGGTTCAATAAATGAAAAAGAATTAGGAAATATATTAAGAAGTTTAGGACATGACCCAACAGATCAAGATTTAACAGAAATGTTAAATGAAGTAGATAATAATTCAGATAAAAAAATAGAATTTGATGAATTTTGTAAAATAATGAATAATAAATTAAAACAAAATGATGCTGAACAAGAATTAATTGAAGCTTTTAAAATTTTTGATAGAGAAGGAAAAGGTTTAATTTCAGAAAATGAATTTAAACATATTATGTTATCTTTAGGAGAAAAAATAAGTGAAGAAGAATTAGAAGAAATGATGAAAAAAGCTGATCCTGAAAAAAAAGGTTATGTTAATTATAAACAATTTGTTAAAGTTATTTTATCTTAAGGTTTTTTTTAATATTTTTTTTTATTTAATATTAAAAAGTGTTTGTATATTTTCTACAAGATAATAATAAAAATTTAAATTTGTATTAAAAGAAATAATTTAAAAATTATATATTGTGTTGTTTATATATTTTTTTTCCTTTAATTCATTATAAAAAACATAAGAATTAAGGAAAAAAAATAAAAGTTTTTATTATATTTTCGTTATTGACTTAAATTTCTCATTCTTTTATGTCCATTATATTTATTATAATAATTATTATTTGAATAATGATTAACTTGATTATTATTATTATTTGAATTAAATGAATTATTTTTCCTATTATTTTTTCTTTTATAATTATCATATGAATGTTTTTGTTTATTTTCTTCTTCAAAAATATGTTTTTCTTTTTTAAATTGATTAATTTCATCTTTACTTAATCTTTTCATCATTAATCTACAAATAAATTTTCCTAAATCATTATCAATACAACATCCATTTGCACAATTTACTAATCTATTATAATTATCATTTTTATTTATTAAATGATTTAATTTTGAAAAATGTAATTTTGTTCTCCAAAGCCATTTTATATTATAAATATTATCTTCAATATTATTTATATTTTCATTATTTTTAATTCTTGCAAATCCAGTTAAATTATTATTTTCTTCATCTGAAATAATTATTATTACAACCCAATTTTTATTTTCTGATATTTTTTCTTTTAATTCACCTTCAATTTTTAATATATTTTTTTCCATTGAAATATTTATTTCTTTATAATCAGTAATTCTTACTAAAAAATATTTAATTTCATTATTTGAATTATTTAATAATTTCTCAATATTATTTTTAACATGAGAATAATCATTATTATTTTTAGAATTATTAATTTGATTTAAATTATTATTCTGTAAAAAATTAATTGGATTTAATAAAGAATTATTAACTTGAATTAAATCTAATCCCATTTCTTTTCTAATTTTATTAATTTCAGATTCATTATTTTGTTCATATTCACTAAAAAGTTCAAAAATAGGTTTATCAAAATAATGTTCAATATACCAAATTGGAATTTCTGGAAAATTAATTTCTTCAAAATCACATTTTTCATTTTCAATTATTTGATTTTCATTTTTTTCATCTTCTAATTTTTCTTTATATATATGTTTATATTTACATAAAGGACCATTTTTACAATAACCAATTTCATACATTGGACATTCTTCTTCTTTAATATTTATTCTTTTTTTCATTTCTGTAATTGAATGAAGATAAACACAATTTTCTCCTTTTGTACAACGTCCCATCATAAAATATTTACACATTATCTTTTTTTTTGTTTGATTTATTTTTTTTATTGTACTATTATTTGTTGATGTTGTTGAATTTGAGTGTGATGGAGAATTTAATATTTTTGAAGGCTCATTTTTTAAAGGGGTTTGAAGTTCCATTTATTTCGGAAAATATTTAGAAAGTTATATTGATTTTTTTTTTATTTTTTTTTAAATTTTTTTTTTTTTTTAAATTTTAAATTTGTGAATTAGGATTTTTTTATGTATTAAATAAAGGTCATAAATTATTTATTAAAAAGGTAAAATAATATTAAATTTTTTATATTATTTAATATATCATAAATAATATAATATAAAATTGTCTTTATTGTTATTTAAAATTAAAAGAAAATAAACTTTTTTTAAATTTTAAATATAATTAAATATATTAAAAATAATATTTAATTGGATAAAAAATCAATTTTTCACTATTTTTAGTCATTCATTTATATTGCAATTAATAATAAAAATTATAAATTAAAACAAACATCACCTCCAAAAAAAATAAAAAAAAAATAAAAAAATGTCGACAGAACAGGAAAAAAGACAAAACTATACACAATTCACATCCCAAAGGTAAAATAAAATAACTAATAAAAAAACTAAAAAAATTTTAGAAAACAAACTCAAAAAAAACAAAATTTCAGAAAATACGAAAAATTTATCCAAAAAACAATTCCAGAAGAATATTCAGGTTTAATTGTAAAAAAAGAAGTAAAAATAGAAGAAAAAAAAGAAGAAAAAGATAAGAAATTTTATAAAGAAAAGCCAGAATATTATGGAAAAAAAAAATCAGGTGACACATACGATTTTAAAACAAAATGGAAAACTGAAATATGTCATTATTGGGAAATGAATGGTTATTGTAAATATGGAGATAATTGTGCATTTGCTCATGGAGAAAATGAATTAAAAAATAGGAAAATAAGTTTTAATTATAAAACTAAACCTTGTAAACAATTTTTTGAAATTGGATTTTGTCCTTATGGAAGTAGATGTCAATTTAGTCATAAAAAAGAATTTGATAATAATATTATTAATAATAATTATAATAGTAATTATAAAAATAATGTTAGTTATTTAAATAGTATTTCTGATTTTTTAAAATCTGAAAAAATTAATGAAGAATTATTAAAAAGACCAAGATTATTAACTTTTGAAAATATTTTTCATTCTGATATTGATGAAACTAAAGAAAATAGAAAAAAATTTTATGAAGATATTTTAAATGTTAAATATAATTTTAGATTATCTGATGCTAGTACTATTTCTGAAGTTAGTTTTGATGATGATTTGTTTGAACGAAATAGATTTTTAAGTGTTTAAATTATAATTTGAAATATTTAATTTGTTATTTGAAATTTTTCAAATTTTGTTATATAGAAATTTGAGAAGTATAAATTTTTAATTTTTATATATTTTTAACAGTATTAATTAAATATTTTTTATAAATTCATATATTTATTATAGAAAATTTTTTATTTTTTATAATTGTTTTTTTCAATTATTTTAATACATATTTTACTTTTTTTATTTATTAATACATTACTTTATTTTTTATATTTATTATTATTATTATTATTTTTTTATTATTTAATTTAATAAATTAAATATTTAATTTTTATTCATATATAAAATAAATTTATAATTTAAATTTAAATGGAAGAAGGTGATATTGAAATAGAAATCAATCCAGAAATTTTAACTCATCAATTACAAACTCCAAAAATAGAAAAACCTAATAATCGATATTTTAATTCATCAACATTTCATACAAATTATAATATTGGACCTGCAAAAATGAAAAGTCATTTTAAAAGTACTTCTTCAAAACTTAAAAAAGATATTTCTTTTTTAAATAACAAATTAAAGGAGAATATGAAAGATAGAATAATAAAAGAAAATGCAATTTGTTTATTAAAAAATAAATTAAAAATGCTTTCTATGGAAGAAAATAAGACACAAAATAAAATATTAAATGTGAAAAATTCTCAAAGAGAAATTTTAAAAATAAAAGAAGAAAGAAGAAAAAGTCAAAAAATTTTAGAAAGAAATAAACAATTAAAAGAAGAAGAAATTAAAAAAAAAAAAGAACAAATTAAAACTTTAAGAATGAAAGATAGACAAAATTCTCAAATTAAAAAAAGACAATATGAAAATAATAAAGAAATAAATGGAAAAGAAATATTTTGTGAAAGAAGAAGAAATGAAGATAGTATTAAAAAAGAAAAAGAAAAAGATTTTTGTGAAAAAAGAGAAAAGATATTAAAAATAAAAGAATTAATTAAAGAAAAAAAGAAAAAAAAATTATTAAAAGAATTAATTGAACAAGAACAATTAAAAAGAGATTTACAAATTAAAGTTAATCAACAAGAAAAATATAATAAGATATTAAGTAAAGAAATTGAAAAATATCAATTACAAGGATTAAAAGCAATTGAAAGAATAAATACTCTTGCAATAGCATAAAAAATTTAAAAAAAAAAGTTATTTTGATTAAAAAAATTTATTTATTGTAGATAAATAAAATTAATTTGTTTTATTCATTAAAATTCTTTTTAAAAAATATTTTTTATTGTATTTTAATTTAATTTTATTATAATAAAAAAAATATTAAAATATATTAAAATATAATATTCAGTTAAAAAATAAAAAATGGAAAATAAATCAATGCAAGAAAATCATATTTATCAAGATAAAAGTTCATTAGAACCTTTAGAAGGAAGATGGCAATTATTATATAATCAAGATAGAATAAATAAATTAAAAAAAGAACAATTTAGAAAACAACAACAAAATTTACAAATACAAAAAGAATTAGAAGAATGTACTTTTACTCCAAAAAAATTTGCTCATTTTCAATTAAAAACAGAAATGGATGAAAATAATAAATCATATAATACAATAGATAATTTATTAGGAAGACAAAATGAATCAATGGCAAAAAGAGAAATTGATTTAGAAAGAATAAGACAAGAAAAAAATGAGAAAGATTCAGAAGAATGTTTTTTTAAACCAATAATGGTAAAATAATATTTTATAATAATAATAAATTATATAAAATATAAATTTTAGTCTGTTAATTTAATTAAAAGAGATAATTTAAAAGATAATGCAAGTTTAATTGTTGAAGATCCAGAATCTTATAAAATGTATATTAAGAGATTAAAAGATTTAAGAAATAAAGAAAATAATATAATTAAAGAAAGAAAAAAAAAAGCAGGAAGTGGTTATTTATGGAATAATAAACCTAAAAATTTTGAAGATTATGATTATACAAAACATACTTTTTTAAATCAAGATTTTATTAATAAAAATTTATTTAAAAAAAATAGAAAGAGAATTAAAAAAAAAAAAAGTAATAATGAAAATAATTTTTTAAACAATATTCAATTTGGAAAAGCAATGGATATTTTACATAAGAAATTAAATGAAATTAAGATATAATTTTATTTATCATCTAATTATAAAGTTGTTTTTTATTTAAAACAAAATTATTGAAAAAAAATATTATTATTTTAATATTTAATTATATATAACATTATATTTTTGAATACTTTCTTTTTGACAAATAGGACAAATATATTTATTATCATTTTGTTGAATTTCATCTTGACATGATTTACAATAAGTTAAATGAAGACAATTTCCATATACAATTACACTTCTTTCTTTTTTACAATTTAAACAAAGATAATTATCTAATTGATGCATTATTTTATTTACTTTTTCCTTTAATTTATTTTTCTTTTCTTTTTTTTTATTTTGTTTATTTTTCTCTTTTAATTTTTTTATATGCTCAATTAATTTCTTTTTTTGAGTTACTAATTCATTTGTAAGAAAATTTACTTGGTTTTCTATCTCATTTTTTTTATTTGAATAGTTATTTAATTCTTTTTCTTGTTCTTTTATTTTCAATAATAAAATTTCTTTTTGTTTTTTTTTTTCTTCAAATTCTTGTTTTTTCTTTAATAAAGATAATTTTAATTCTTCAATTTTTGATTTTTGATTCATTATTTGATTATTATTACTATTTATATTAATTAAATCTTTTAATTCACTTTCTTTATTTAATACTAATCCACTTTTTATTGATTCATATACTTTTGCAAACTCTATTTTTTTTAATTTTTTTTCTTTTATTTCATTTAATAATTGAAAATAATCATTTTCTTCAATTACAGTAGCACAATTATCAGAATCAAAAAAACCATTTTTTGATTTCAAAAAATTATTAACTTTCTCAATTTGTTCATTAGTTAAATAATACATATTAAAATATAAAAAAAAAACAATCAAATTTATAAACAAAAGACAATAATTAAAATAATTTCTATTAAAATAAATAAATAATATAAAAAAACAAATATAAAATAATAAAAAAGATTAAAAAACCCAATTTAAATAAAAAAAATATATATAAAAAGAAAAAAAAAATGGAATCTATAACAAATAACCAAAATGAAATAGAAAAAGAAGATGAAACTCCAGCTGAACTTTCAGAAGTAGATTTAGGAAATAAAGACGACACAAATTTTGATGAATTAATATCATTTTCACATACATATTTAAATTATAGAATAGCAAAAACATTTTCAACAGGAAAAGAATTATCAGAAAAAACTTTTGGTCTTTTAATGAGTAATGAATTTCTTCTTGTTGGTAATGTTATTTCAGTAGATTCTCTTACTTCAATGTCAAATTCAGACAATGTTAAAGTTGTAAAAGAAAAAACTAAAAATTTTAATTCTTTTGATATAAATCAAAAAATAACATTTATTGAAAATATTCCTTTTTATATTAAACAAATTGGATTAGAAGAAACTATTGATTTAATATTACCAATTATATTAAAAATAAATAAAGAAAAAATTGATATTTTAGAAAGATTTTTAGGAATTTTTAATAATTTTATAGATGAAATTTTAAATTTTAAAGAAGATGGATATATAATAATAAAAGATAAAATAATTGATATTTTATCAGAAATATTTCAAACAAGAAAAGAAGACAATATTTTAGAATTAAATTCAAAATGTTTTATTTATTTAACAAAATTTATAAAAGATGAAGACAGAGGAGAAAAAATATTAACAATATTAATAATGATGGCACATGATGATGAAAATGAAAAACTTAAAATATTATCAATTAAAATATTTAATGAATTAGCTTTAATAATTGGAAAAGAATTATTAGAATTATATGTTGTTCCTCAAGTTGCTTCTTTTGCAGATGATAGAAGTTCTAATGTGAGAAAAGCAATAACATCAAATTTATTAAATATTTGTGAAGGTGTTTCTAAACAATGTTTTATTAATAAATTATTACCTGATTATCAAAAATTATGTCAAGATAATATTTGGACTATTAGAAAAACTGCAGTTGAAATTTTACCTAAAATAACTAAATTATGTGATGAAGAAACAATTAATAAAACTTTATTAAATATATTTCAAAATTTTTCAAAAGATACTAAAAATTTTGTAAGAAATTCTACACTTGAAATTTTTGGTCAATTTATATCATATTTAGATAAAAGTAATATTAAAAAATATGAAGAATTACTTAATTTTTATGTAAATACAATAAATGAATTTGTTAATTCAAATAAGAAAGATGATATATATATAATTGAAAAATGTGCTTTTAATTTTCCTGCTGTATTAGTAACTTTTGGTAAAGAATATTGGGATAAATTAAAAATATGTTATACTAAAATGAGTGATTTAAAAGATGAAAAAATAAAAATGCCTTTGGCTTCTTCTTTAGGAGAAATTTCAATTATTTTAGGTAATGAATTAACTGAAAGTGATTTATTAATATTTGTTGATAAATTTTATAGTAAAGGTTCATATGATATAAAAATGAAAATTTTAAGTATATTACCTAATGTAATAAGAAATATAAAAGATGATAATAAAAAAAATAAATATTTAGAAAATATAAAAATTTTAATAGGAACAAAAAATGATAAATGGAGAAAAAGATTAAATTATTCTAAAATAATTGGTAAATTTTATAATACTTATACAGAATCAATTATTTATAGAAGAGTTTTTCCAATTGCAATTAATTTATGTTTTGATGATGTAAATCAAGTTAGAATTAAAAGTGCAGGTCATAATTCAAGATTAATATTACAATTATTATCTTGTAATAATGAATATAAAGAAAAAACTTTAAAAATTATTGTCTCTTTTGCTAGAAGTATTAATTATGCTTATAGACAATTATTTATATTAATGTGTAAAAATATTTTTGAAAATAAAGATGTTTGGGAAAATGATATTTCTAATTTGTTGTTAGATTTAGCTTATGATAAAATTATTAATGTTAGAATTTCTCTTGCTAAATTTATTAGTAAAATTATTTTAAAAGGTAAATTTAATTATTTAAAAAATGATGATACTATTAAAAAAATTGTTTCTATTTTGAGAAAAGATAAAGAAGAAGTTTCTAATATTGTTAAAAATTTAGATGTTGAAAATGTTAATGTTGAATTAGGGATTAAAGTTAATGATAAGTTTGTTGATAATATGGAATTTGTTTCTAAAGAATTTGGTATTACTAATAATGTTCCTTTAAATTATAAAGTTAATCTTAATAAAAAATATAATGATTCTGATATTTCTACTCCTACTGATATTTCTAATAATAATACTATTCAAAATAAAAAAGAAGAAGATAAAAAGGAAGAAGAAAAAAAAGAAGAAGAAAAAAAAGAAGAAGAAAAAAAAGAAGAAGAAAAAAAAGAAGATGATAAAAAAGAAAATGATAAAAAAGAAAATGAAGAAAAGAAAGAAGAAGAAAAAAAGGAAGAAGAAAATAAAGAAAATGAAGAAAAGAAAGAAGAAGAGAAAAAAGAAGAAGAGAATAAAGATAATGAAGAAAAGAAAGATGAAGAAAAAAAGGAAGAAGAAAATAAAGAAAATGAAGAAAATAAAGGGTAAATACTTTAAATAATTATTAAAAAATATTTAATAAATTATTTAAACTATTATATTGTTAGTAAAAAATTTAAATTCTATATTTAATTTATTTGAAGTTTATTAATTTTTTATTTTAATAATATTTAAAAACTTAAAAAATATATTATCTTTATATTTTAAATATATTATTAATACTATTAAAGAAAGATAATTAAATATTTTTTATCATAATTTTTTGATTTAATATCATATTCAATATTTGAAAATAAGTTTCCAAATAATTCTTTTTCAAAAGATTATTTTCATTAATAATTATTTCTTTATCCTTTTTCCAAATAAAAAAGTATTTCCCTTTCTTTATGAGTATAACTTTTCTAAATATTTTAAAATAGAACAATATTTAATTTTCTTCAAATTAATTTCATATTTGAAATTCTTCTATTCTTTTTTTTGATTTTATTGAAATTTTAATTATTATTATTAAAATTACTCATTAAAATTATTAAAATGAAAATAGATATATATAGTTTTGATGATGTCATAAATGCCATTAAATCATCATATTACAAATTATCATATATTACATGAAATATAGCTAATTTTGATTACAAATACTATTATTTGATATATTTTCATTTTTTAATCTTTCTTTTTATACTATTTTTTTTTTTATAACTTTTTAATATTTACATATTTTTAAAAAAAAATTATTTTATAATTTAAATAACAACAAAGTGTTAAAGATTTTTAATGAAAAAACAAAAATATATAAAAACAATTAATGGTAGTAAATTTGAAATTGGGGATTGGGGATTGGGGATTGGGGATTGGGGATTGGGGATTGGGGAT
>JAJMZS010000310.1:0-94871 GCA_023807205.1 Isotricha prostoma | reverse complement strand
AATCCCCAATCCCCAATCCCCAATCCCCAATCCCCATTTTATTTAAAAAAAAAGGAATAAATTTTTAAAAAAATTAAAAAATTTTTTAAAGAAAAGAAAAAAAAAATTGTTTTATGAAAAGGTTTAAAAAATAATTGTTAAATTAAAAAACAAATTTTTAAAAATTTGGAAAAAAACAATTTTTTATTCAGTCTTTTTACTCACATCTTTTATATATTTTTCATTTTATCTTTTTTTATCTTTTTTGATTATTTTATTTTAATTTTGATTTTTTTTAATTTTTTTTCTTATATTATATTATCTATTTATTTGATTTTATCTAGTTTTTTATATCACAATAACTATTAAATTATTTTTCTCTGTTTATATATTTTTTATTTAGTTAAATAAAAAAACATACTTTTTTTTATGAATTAAATAAATTAGAATTAAATAATTTAATAATAATTGCAACATCTATTTTGCTTTTTAAGGAAAAATTGAGTTTGAGCTAAAGGATTTTCATTAACAATACTAGTCCTATTTTCATCATCCAAAGGAGTATTATTTAATTTAGAATATTCATTTATTTTATCAATTATTATAGAAAGTAAATAATCCATAGATTCATTAATATTTGTTCCATCTTTACAAGATGTATTAAAATAATTTATAAATTTATTTATTTCTACAAATTTACTTATTTCATTATTATTTGTTAAATCATCTTTATTAACCAAATCAATTTTATTTTGAATTAAAAGTATAGGAATTGGATTTCCATCAATAAACTTTGTATTTTCTTCAATTGCTTTTTTCCATAATAAAGCTTTATCTAATGTTTCTGGATTAGTAACATCAGAAACAATTAAACATCCATGTGCTCCTTTACTAAATACTTTTGTTGTATATATATTTTTATCTTGTCCTCCAATATCCCAAAATTGTATTTTATAATAGTTTCCTTTATATTCATAAATTTTATAACTAAAATCACTCATTATGGTTGCTTGATATTCATCAATAAATTTATCTTTCATCCATTTATTACAAAATGATGTTTTACCTGTTCCTGAATTACCAACAATTACAATTTTTATTATTGATTTACAATTTTTATAATGATTTTTTGTGTCAATCATTTTTATAATAATTAAAAATAATTACATATATATAAATTTATTAATTAATTTTTTTTTTTTATAATTATAAATAATACTAAAATTATTAAAAATATACTTATTATTTTAATTTTTATTGATAAACCAAATCTTTCTTCTAATTCATGTGTGCTTATATTAATATAATTTATATTATTATTTGGAATTTGGATTTCAAAAGTTTCTTCTTTATGATGATTTAATTCTACATAATTTCTTGTATCTGGAATTTTTTTATTAAAAGCACTAAATGAAATATAATTTTGGGAATTTTTTTTAATTAATGAAATAAAGTCAATATTTTTCATATAAGAAATTTCTCTTTTATAATTATTTTCAAAATAATTTTCATTTTCATCTCCTCCTAAAGATAAAAAATTAGAAGTAGAATTTCGTTGAAATTGAAAATTTGAATTTAAACTTGAACTCCCATTTCTATTAAGAGAAAAAATATCTTTTTTATTATCTAAATTAAAAATTGAAATTGAATTTCTTGAATCATTTGAACTTGAATTTCTTTCATCATAAATTGTTTCATCAATTGTATATTTCCATAAAATTCTATGATATTCAGAAATATCTCTTTCTTTTTTTTTTTCTAAATAATCTTCAAAATATTTATTAAAATATTGTTTCAATTCTTTTTTTATTTCATTTTCATTTTTTTGTGCTATTTTATAATTGAAAGAATGAGAAAAAAAATTATTATTTTGTTTGATTTTATTATAAATCATTTCTGATAGGTTTACAAAACGTAAAGTACATTTTAATTCTTCATCAAAATTAAAATTTACTACATTATTATTATCACCTTTTTTATTTGAATAATCTATATCTAATTGATTAAAAACATAATAATCATTTTTTATAGAGATTGTTGCAAAAGATTTTATTCCTAAATTTATTAAAATATCTTCAAAATCTGATTCATTTTTTCCTAAAATTACTCTTAATTCAAATTGAATTTTTTTAATTAATTCATCACATACTAAAGTCATTTGAATATCTAGCCATACTTCATGAAATGATAAATCAAATAATATTATATCTTTTGATTTTAAAAAATTTGCTTCTTCAATTAAATCAATTTCACTATTTTCTGTTTTTTTTTTTAAATTAATTGGTGATAAATGATATAATCCAGATAATTTAGGAAAAATTTCACAAACTTCTAAAATTTTGCTTTTTAATACTGACATATTATTATTTTTTGAATCAATCATTATTTTCTTTTTAATATTTGTATGATTTCTAAACATTACTTCAACATCAATTAAATTAGATGAAACCATTTCACCATCACCATTATATAAAATATAACTATCCTTAATTTAAATAAATAATATATACATTATTATTTTTTTCGTTTATTAAAGGGTTTGAACATATTGTTCCAATAAACATGAAATATTTTTATTTTTTTTCTAAATATTTCAATAAAAAACAATATAAATTAAGAATTTTAGAGAAAGCTTTTAAAAATACTTATATTAAAATCCATTTTTTATATAAAGAAAAAAATGTTAATTTTATTTATGTAAAACTATCAAACTAAATAAAGCAAATTAAAAAAATTCATATAATTACAAATTAATTAAAAAATAAATCAATTTTTAAAAAAATATTTAAATCTTTTTAGCCAGAAATTTAAAAAATATGGGTTATTTTAAAAAAGAAAATTATTTTTATAATTATAAAAAGGTTAATTAAAAAAATATTTAAAAAATAAATTTTTTTCAATTTTAAGAATTAATAATATAGTATGTTAATAATGAAAATAATATCCCAAATTGAGGAAACCTAATATTTTTAATAAAAAATAAAAATAATATCTAAAATAATCTAAGATTATGATTAAAAATATAATAAAGAAATTATAATATCTATGATTAAATTATTATTTAAGTAGATAATAAATACATGAATAGAATTTAAAATTTTAAAAAGGAAATTTTAAGATTCCTATATTAAAGGCCATATTAATAAAATATTTGAGTAAATAATAAATTATTTTTAATTTATTTTTTATTTTTATCATAGTGTTTAACAGTTATTACATAAATTAAAACTATTTAATAAAATAATCAAAATATCTTAAATCTTAAAAAATATGGTTATATCATATTAAATAATTTATTAAAATTGATGAATAAAATATAAATTTAAGATTTTAAATATATTTAATTATTTCAATGGATAAAATAATTGACGCTTTAAATGAAGAAGAATTACAATCAATATTAATTCATATTTTCATAAACTCAGACCCAAAACTAAATGATCTTTCTAAAAAAATATCAGAATTCAAATCTGAAGAGATAAAAATAAAAGCAAAATTAAAAACAATAAATACCAAAATTCAAAGAGATCTAACCACATTAAAGCAAAAATTAGAAGAATTAGAAAAAAATAAAATAGAAAATATTCCAACAAAAAAACCAATAAGAATATATTTAGATGGTGTATTTGACATAATTCATTCAGGTCACTTTAACGCAATTCGTCAAGCAAAAAAATTAGGAGATATATTAGTAGTAGGTGTAAACGCAGATGACGAAGTAACAAAAGCAAAGGGTCCTCCCTTGATGAATCAAAAAGAAAGAGGAGCTTTAGTAGCAGCATGTAAATGGACAGATGAAGTAGCAATAGGTACATTATTTACACCAACTATTGCAATGCTTGATGAATTAAAATGTGATTATTGTTCTCATGGTGACGATATTACTCTAAATGAAAATGGTGAAAGTTGTTATGATGAAATGATGAAAGCTGGAAGAATGAAATTGTTTAAAAGAACTGAAGGTGTTAGTACAACTGCAATTATTGGTAGATTATTATTATGTGCTAAGGAAAATACTCTTAAAGGTAAAGGAGAAATTGAAATGACTACAAGTGCTGAATTAATTAAACAATTTGCTGATTTAGATGAATTTGAAAAAAATAGAAAACCTGTTATGAGTTCTTTTTTAGCTACTTCATGGAGAATTACTGAATTTTCTAATAATAAAATACCTAAAAAAGGAGATAAAGTGGTTTATATTGATGGTGCTTTTGATCTTTTACATATTGGTCATATTGAAACTTTGAAAAAAGCAAAAGAAATGGGAGATTTTCTTTATGTTGGTGTACATGATGATTTTGTAGTTAATAAATTTAGAGGAAAAAATTATCCTATTTTAAATATAAATGAAAGAGTTTTTAATTTATTGGCTTTAAAATATGTTGATGAAGTTATTATTGGTGCTCCTTGGAAAGTTACTGATGATATGATTCAGTCATTGAAAATTAATATTGTTGTTCAAGGAACTACTACTAAACTTGATCCTGATTTAAATTATTCTAATATTAAACCAGAGGAAGATCCTTATGAAATTCCTAAAAAATTAGGAATTTTTCAATCTATTCATTCTAATTATGATTTATCTAATGATGTTTTAATTGAGAGATTAATGAAAAATAGAGAAATATATATTCAGAAATATTTAAATAAGGCTAAAAAAGATAATATATTTTATGATAAGGAAGAAATAAATGAAATATAAAAATTAGTTAATTAAAAATTAAAAATATATTTTTTATTCAAAATTTTAATTATTATTTTTTATTTTTTTTTACAAATTCACGAACTAAGTTTAACATATTATAATTATCAAATAATTTTTGAATTGTTTTTTCATTTATTTCAATTTTTATATTATTAGAATCTGGTTTTTGATATTCATGAGCCAATTCTTCATAAAATTCATAAGCATAAATTTTGGCTTTTATAATACCTAATTCTTTTATAACTGATATATTACAAAATATATTATTTTTAAGACTAAAAAGAGGTTTAATTAATTTACCAGATAATTCAATGTTATTTTCATTGTCTTCATTTTTTAAATAAAAAAATCCATCTTTGAATTCTCCTTTTAATTTATTTATTACCTTTTCAATATATATATTTGAATCAACTTCTAAATTTAATTTAATATATTTATATGATGTTTTATCACCACTTGATTTAATTTTATTTTCTTTAATTTCATTTGATGTATATTCAAAATGATGTTCATATATAATTTTATGATTTAATCTCCTTTGAATAAATGTTTTAGTTAATTTTTTTATATATTTAACATTTGGATATTTTCTTTTTAATTTAGATAATAAATCTATTTTTTTCACTTTTTTTATTTTTTTAATTTTCACTTTTTTAATTTTTGATTCATTTTTATCTTCTCTTTTTCTTTTTTTATTTAATGTTTTACTATTACTTTTATTATTTTCTTCATCAATATTAAGTTCATCTTCAATATCAGAAACAGCACTTATTGTATCATCTTGGCTCATTATTTTTTTAGTAAATTCTAAAAAGTCTTTAAAATCTTTTGAATTAATAATTTTTTCTAAACTTCTTAAAGCTAGAGATAATTTATCAATATTTTCTTTAAAATTATTATGTTCTTGTGTTATGTTTGTATTTAATTTACATTCTTCTTTTATTGTAATTAATGATAATTCTTGATTTGGATTTGTCTTTTGAAAATCACATATAAAATTTAATTTATTATCAATTTTATTTCTTGCATTTTTATATCTATCAATATAATCTTTTATTGTAGATGATATATTTTTTCCTCCTTTTATAAAATTTTTGGTAATTAATTTTATATTCTCGTTAAAATTTTCATATTTTTCTTCTGCTAATTTGATATTATTATCTATATTTAAAATAAAAGAACGTAGTGTTTTCGCTAAAGAATTATCGTTTTTTAGTAAATTATCCTCATCAATTTTTGAATTTTCACTCATATCTTTTTTTGAATTTTTCATTTATTACAAATAATTTAAAAAATAAATAAATATAAAATTTATTATTTTCCAATAATTAAAGGGTATTCAAAATTCTTCCAAAATATTAGCAAATTAAAAGACATTATTTATTCCTCAAAATTCGTCCAATTTAATAGAGATATAATTAATAAAAAACTAAAATATATTAAATTCATTTTTATACCTTAATTAAATCAAAACTTATTTTTATTTTTTATTAATATCATTTTTTCCATTTATTAAAAAATTTATTAAAATATTTCCATTTGTTTATATATTATTTATTTTATTTTTAAATTTCACTAATCTTTTAATTAATAAAACATTTAAAATATATATTAATCCTTTTAATAATGAATTGAATTAAATAATAATTTTCTTTAAACATTTTAAAAATTTATTTTTTCAATTTAAAAAAAAATCAATTTAGTTTAAATTAAAATTTAAAAAATTAAAAATAATATTTAAGAAGCCAAACTCAATTTAGACTTAGTATAATTATTGATAAAAAGCCAATAACAAAAATATTGAATAATTTCAATTAATTCTGATTTATCATCTTCAGAAAAATCAAAAAATTGATATTTTTCAAGAAAATTAGAAAAAAATTCATTACATTGTTCAGGAAAGATTTCAGCATTTTCAACAGAACTATATTCTTTATCATTATATTTTCCATCTTTATTTTGATTAACATTAACACATTCTCTAAATAAAATAATAAATTTTGTAACAAATATAAAATAATTTTCATTTGTTAAAACAGAAATAGTATCAAGAAAAGAACAAATAATATCATCACATATTTTAAAATCTAAAACTTCTTTTTTATTAAGTAAATAATTTAAAATTGGATTTTCTTTTGCTTCATTTAAAATCTTCGAAAAATTATTTGGATGTTTTTTATAAAGATCTTCAAAAACAACATTAACAACTTTTTCCATATCAATAGTATCACCTTCGTTTTTTTTTCTTTTTGCTTCTTGAAAATAAGGATTGTATTTTTGTTTTTCATAATTATTATTATCTGAAGAATCAACAAGCTAAAAAAAATTATTAATTAAAAAAAATTAAATAAAAAAAATTTACATATTTTCTAGGACGACCCCTTTTCCTTTTTTCAATATTCATTTGTTTTAAAATTTCAGCATGTTTTGTATTCAAATGATTATTTAGAGCAGGTTTACTTAAATATGATTTTCCACAATATTCACAATTATAAATTCTTCCTTCTTGTTCGTGTTTAGAACGTCTATGTCTTCCTATTTTATATTAATTTATTTTTATCTTACTTTTATCTAATGGATCTTGTGATAATGGAATGTTTTGATTTATTTGAGGCGGGATTGGTTCTTGTGTTGGATTTTCTTGGGTCAAGATTTGCTGAGGGAGAATATTATTCATTAATTTATATATTTTAAAAATAATGATTTTTGTTTTTTATTATTTTGATTTTAATATTTATATAATAAATTTTATTTTATTTTATTTAAAATTATTTTTTTTTATTAATTTAAAATTATTTAATTTAAAAAATAGATTTTTATCAATGAAAAATTTTTCATTATGTGAATCATAATTTTTATATTGTTATTAATTATTTAATAAAAATTTAAATTTTAAAATAAAAAAATAAAATTTAAAAAAAAATTAAATTTTATTTGTTGAGTATAAAAGAAATTTTAATGGATTGTAATAATAATGTATTATATAAAAATATATTTCAAGAAAATAATGATGAAGAAGAACAACAATTATATGAAGGTGGTGCCCATTTTCCTTATATTGAATTATATAAAATATTAGAAAAAATAGTAAATGAAAATAAAAATAAAAATGAAGAAGAAATAAAATTAGTTAATATATTTAATTTGAATAATAAAGGTAAATCAAGAAATGTAATTCTTGAAAAAGATAATAAACATATGAATAAAAAAGAAGAAGAAGAAAAAAATTCAGATAAAAATATATTAATTCATAAAAGAAATAAACCTGTTATTAATAAAAAGAAAAAATTAGCAGTTTCTTCATTTACAATTACAGATAAGAAAATACAAGGTTTAATTAATATAAATGTTTTAACTAAAATTCAAAATGAAAAAGTATCATCAGAAAAAAAATTGAATAATAGCAAACCAGTAAGCATTAAAATAAAAAATTCAAAAATAAAAAAAAAAGTTAATATAAGAAATGATTTAAAAGAAAAAAAAAGGAATGAAAGTATTGATAATTTTAAAAATATTGGAAAGCAAATTTTAAGTTTTTCATGCCAAAATTTATATAGAATATCATCTACTTCAAATTCATATAATTCAATATCAAAAAAGAAAAATAATAAGAAAAATTATATATCACCAATTAATAATAAAATAAAGGATTTCGGTAAAATAAACAACAAAAATAAAGTACTTAATGCTAGCATTCAAATAAATAGTACAATAATAAAAGATAATTATAAATCTAAAAATAATGATTGTTTATTTTCTTCTTTAAAAGAAAATAAAAATAAAAGTAGAAATTTAAATTCAGACATTCAGATTTTAAATATAAAAAATCAAAACGAAGAAGAAGAAAATAGTAAAAATAAATGCTCTAAAACTTTTCATAATAATGAAACAATGTTAAATAATAATAACACAAATATGGAAGAGGAAATAAGTATTCAAGTCGAAAAAAATTTATCAAAACAAAAACCTCATTCATCAGAAAAATCACTTATTTTAAAAAATCAAATCTCATCTAATAATAATCAAAATATATCTTCAAAAAAAAAAAAAATGATTAATAATAATATAAATTCAATATTTCATCATCCAAAAAATTCTTTAAATAAACTTCAAAATTTAGCATTTATAAATAAAAAAAAATCATTCATTCATAATATAAAACCTGTTGATGTTTCATTTAAAAATTCAATTAATTCATCTTATAATTTAAATACTCAAATAAGTTCAAGAAATAAAATTTCAAACTCAAATAAAAATTCTAATAATAAATCACAAATGCAAAATTTACATAATTATTTTAGTAAAAACACAACAGTTAATACTTTATCTAATAATTCAAATTCAAATCAAAATCATTTTGGCAAAAATTTTATAAATAACAATATAGTTAATCAAAATTCAAAAGAAAAAAAAATTTCTTCTAATAATAATAATAAAATAATCAATAAAACTAAAATAATAAATTGTTCATTTAATCCAAAACAACATAAATCAAATACAATAATGTCAAAAATAAAAAACAGTAAAGAAAAAACAAAAATATAATATTATTATTAATTTCTATATATTTTATATAATAATTTATTTAATTATATAAAAAAATTAATCAATAAAATAAAAAATAAAAGTTTAATTAATTTTTAAATAAAAAAAAATAATTTTTATTTTTTAAAAATCTTATGGTTGATAGTCAAAAAGAACCCAAAAATTTAGTAATAGATATCTTATCACAAATAAGTAAAAGTGAAAATGTAGAAGACAAAGAATATAAATTTCCAAATGATATTCAGGAATTTTATACAAATTTTAAGAATTGGTTAGATAAAAATGGAGCAATATATCAAAATATAGAATTCCCAATTCCATATTTAAAAGGAAGGTTAATTGGTTGTAAAACAACAAAAAAAATTGAACAAAATACTGCATTTTTATATATTCCATATAAATTAATAATTGATTCAGAAAAAATAGAAGTTAATACTACTTTACCTTCTTTAAGTAGACATAATTCAACTAAAATTACATATTTTTTAATGAAAGAATTTGATAAAGGTGATAATTCTTTTTATAAACCATATCTTGATTTAATATTAACTAATAATTTTTCAAATTATCCTGTTTTTTGGAATGAAGAAGATAGTGTTGAATTAAATGATAAAGATGTTGATGATAAAATTTCAAATTATAAAGATGAAATAAAACAAACTTTTGATTTAATTATAAAAAAAACTGATATAAAAGAATTTGATCCTATTTTATTTAGAAAGATTTATGCTTTTGTGATTTCAAGACAGTTTTCAATTAATGAAAATAGAACTTTATTAATTCCTTTAGCAGATTTATTAAATCATAATCCAATTATTGATGTAAAATATGAATTTTTAGATACAAATGATTATAAAATGATATATTCTTCTGAATATGATAAAGAAAATCTTAAAGATAATATTGTTTATACTAATTGTGAAAATTATTTTGAATTTACTAGAAAAGATGCTTCAAATATTGATAAAACTAAAATTCCTTTTGATATAAAATCTTATGATAAACAAAAATTTGATTTAAATGAAAATAATTATTTTATTTTATCAACAAATACAAATCAAGTCTTTAATGAAGGTGATCAAATATTTAATAATTATGGAGAATGTAGTAATGAATATTTATTAATCAATTATTCATTTTGTTTAATTGATAATAAATATGATTCATCAAATATAACACATATAACAAAACATGCAGATAAATTTACTGCTAATTTTGTATTGGAACATATGATGAAAAATTTAGTTAATTTAGGAACATATGATGTAGATAATTGTTTACAACTTCAATTTAAAATTCCAAGAAATAAAATATCAACAAAGGCTTTTAATTTTTTTAAATATATAAATATTCTTGGAAGAATGAGATTTGAAGATTATGTTTTCATAAAAAAAATAGAAATTGAAATTTTAGAAAGTTATCTTCAGTTTTTAAATGAAACAATTACAAATAATAAATTCCCTATTTTTAAAGCTATAAATATTATTAAAGATATGGTTGCGAGAGGAACTTTTAATGATAATCAAAAAAATATTATTACTTTTAAATTAACTCAAAAAATTAATGTTGAAATTCAAAAAGAATATATACAATTTATGTTAAATATTGTTTCTAAATGTGATGAAAATACTAAATCTTATACTGAATTATTTAAAGCAATTGATGAAGAAAAGAATTATAAGTCAATTTATGTTTCTCTTGATAAAATTAAAAAGGTTGTTAAAAAATTTATAACTAATAAATTACCACATTAAATAAAATTTTTCAATAATAATTATTTAAAATATTAATTGAGTTTTTAAATCAAATTTTCAAAAAATAATAATATCTCTCTGTAACATTTATTATCATTCTTTTTATATTTTAATTTTTTATAACTTAATTTAATTTATAAAATTAATATAATGTTTCAAGAAAAGAAATATTACAACTTTCAAACAAAAAAAAGTGAAAGAGATGTAAATCCATTTATACAAAAAATGAAAAGAAAAGTGATTTATGATTATAATAATATTGATTCACCTTTAAAACAATCTAAAAATAAATTAAAATATAAATATCCAAGTTTAGAAAAACATGAATATAAAATACCAATAAATTTTAGTGTTGATTTGAAAGCTCCAATATTTGAAAATAGTAATTTTTACAAAAAGAAAAATTTAAATTTATCAATTTCAATGAAAAATATTGATATTGATAAAGAAAATGCTAATATAAAATATAAACGTATTTTACCTAGTTTCACAATACCTAATCGTGTTCCACTTTTAGAACAATTAAAAAAAAAAGAAGAAAAAGAAATAAAAAAATTAGAAAAAAAATATAATATTTTTCGTAAAGAAATTAAAAAAAGAGGTGGTGATACAACTGAAAAATTCTTTAAATCAATTAGTAAAAATATTTTAAAAAATAATAGAATGTATATTAGAAATATGAAAGATTCATTAAATTATAATAATGAAAGTAGAAATTCAAACTTATTTTTAACAGATGATGAAAATTATAATAATATAAAATTATTAAATGATGTAAATAAAAAAGATAATAAAATAAAGACTGATAATTATGAATATAGTTTTAGTAATAATGGAAGAGAGATTATGTTAAAAGGAGTATATAAATTAATGAATAAAAATGATTCAATTAATCTTGTGGATCCTAAAGATGATAGAAATTATCAATGTTTAATTGAAAACGAGAAAGCTAAAGATATTATTTTATCCATTCCTAATTATATTAAATATTAAATATTATATTTTAAAAAAAAATTTTATTTAAATTTTAATGATTAGATATTAATTTTTTAATATTAGTTATAATAAAATTAATATATTCTATTTTAAATGATAAGATTAGTAGTTTTAATTATAATTACCTTTTCAAAAAGTTTTTAAATGAAAACCTTTTTAATAGAAAAATAATATTTTTATAAATTAAAATTTATAAATAACTTTGAAATATTTAATTTTATAATCTGTTTTTAATGAATTCTATTTTTTCTAAAGATACAAAATTAGAAAAAATGATTTTAAAAACAATTTACTTTGAAATTTTAGAAAATGCTAAAAATATTATAAAAGAATGTGATAATACTTTAAATACTATTTCTAATGAAACTTATTTTAAATTATTTTTAAACCTTAATGAAATTGTAAATATAACTCAGAATTATCCTCCAATAGATAAAAATGATTATTTGAATTGTTTATTAATCCAAAATAATTTAATTAACAAAATGTTTTTATATTTAGAAAATAAATTATCCAATTTATAATGATTCATTTATAAATATATGCTATTGTCATTTGTCAATTATATAATTATATATATAAATCATTTGAAATAATATTTAATTAAAATATTTTTAAAATATTAACTTCTATGGATTTAGTAGATATTCATACCTAATAATTTTATAATATATCAATATTAAAAATTTTATGAGTTAGAAATAAAATTTATAATATTTTTAATTTTTTTTTAAATAAACTACTAATTTGAATATGGACATAGAACCAAATACAAATAATAACAATGAAAAATATCAATTAAGAACAATTCCATGTAAAGAATATAATTACAATAGTGAAATATTTTATTTACCAATAAGGTATAAACCAGGAGATTTAATTGGTTCAGGAGCATATGGTGCAGTAATAAATGCATTTGATAATAAAACTAATACAAATATAGCAATAAAAAAATTAAAAAGTATAACAGATGCAGTTGACTTAAAAAGAGTATTAAGAGAAGTAATGATAATGAAATATGTACAACATGAAAATATAATAACACTTTATGATGTAATATTTCACATAAATAAAAATAGACAATTAAAAAAAATAGGAGATATATACTTAGTAATGGAAAAAATGGATAGTGATTTACAAAAAATAATATTTTCAAAGCAAGAATTAAGTGATGATCATTATCAATTTATTTTATATCAAATTCTTCGTGCTATATATTATTTACATTCAGCAAATATAATTCATAGAGATTTTAAACCATCAAATGTATTAATAAATGAAGATTGTACAATCAAATTATGTGATTTTGGTATGAGTAGAAATTTAAAAGAAGATGATTTAACTTTAACTGAATATGTAGTAACAAGATATTATAGAGCTCCTGAAATAATGTTAAGTAGTCATCATTATAGTAAAAAAATTGATGTTTGGAGTGTTGGTTGTTCCTTTGCAGAATTATTAACAAAAAAATTTTTATTCCCTGGTGAAAATTACATAGCTCAAATTAAATTAATAATAGAAGCTTTAGGAAGTCCATCTGAAGAAGATTTAAATTTTATATCTAATGATTCAGCTAAAAAATATGTTAGAGATTTAGGAAAAATTAAAAAAAAACCTATTGATAAAATAGTAAATTATCCATATCCTCTTGCTTTAGATTTATTAGATAAAATGTTAGTTTTTAATCCAGAGAAGAGAATTTCTATTGAAGATGCTTTAAATCATCCTTATTTAAAAAATATTAGAGAAGGCATTGAAGATCCTGTTTATAAAGGTACTCTTAATTTAGATTTTGATTATGATAATAATATTACTGTTGAAAGTTTAGTTAATTTGCTAATTAAGGAAGTTAATGATTTTGAAAGTGGTTTTATTCAATGATTTTTATTTAAATAATTATTTTACTTTTATTAAAAATAAAAAAATAATCATAATTATAAAAAAAATAAAAATATTAATTAATATGAAAAGATTATTTATATTTAATATACTTTTTTTTTATTAACTTTTTTTTAGCTATTTTCTTCTTCTTCATTGTCTTCTTTTTCATTTTGTTCTTTTTCTTCATTTTCATTTTCATTTTCTTCTTCATTATTTTCTTTCTCTTCATTTTCTTTATCTTTATTTTCATTTTCTTCTTCATTATTATTTTCTTCTTTATTATCTTTTTCTTCATTTTTATTTTCTTCTTCATTTTTATTTTCATCTTCTATTTTATTTTCTTCATTTTTCTTTTCATCTTTATTATCTTTTTCTTCAGTTTTATTTTCATTTTCATTTTTATTTTCTTCTTCATTTTCCATTTCTAAATATTTAACTTTTATTTCTTGTAATCTTTGTTCTCTAGATAAATTTTTATTACTTTTATAAGGAGGAATTTCTTCTTCAGAAATTTTTTCAACTTTTGAAATATCATTTGGAAAATTAATTTTTTTATTACTTTCATTATATTCTAAAGTAAAATCATTTTTACTATCTTTTAAATCAATATTATTATTACTTTGATATATACTTTTTTTTCTTTCATCATCTTCATTTATATTGCTTAAATCATTTAATATATTATTTGCAGTTACTGATTGCTCAACTTGATTTATTTTAATCAATTTACTTTCATTATTTTTAATTTCTTTTTTAATTTTCATTTCTTCTTGAGTTAATAATAAAATCTTTTCTAATTCTTCAATTTCATTTTTAATAAGAGAATTTTTTTGTTTTAATGTAGTTAATTTATTTGAATTATCATTCACTGTATTAGATATATTTTTATTTTTTCTTGAGCATGTTTTTTGTACTTCTCTAATAGTATCTTCTAATCTATTAATCATACTAACATATTCATTTTTTTTATTTAATAATTCTCTATAATCATTATCAGTAGTACATTCATAATCATTATCAATATTATTATCTTTATTATCTTCATTATTATTTTTCATATATCTTGGTAAATTACTAGTATTTACTTTTTCTCTTAATATTGAATATTTATTAAAAATTCCTCTATGTCTATTACTAATTGTTTGACTTATATTTGTATTAACTCTACTATTATTAATGTTATTGTTATTTGGACTTAAACTTCTTGCTCTTTCTGAATTATTATTTGTATTTAATGGCGGTAAATATAATGGATTTTTATTATTATTTTTTGATTGTCTTTTATCTATTTCTTTTATTATTTTTGAATTATCTGATTCTATTTTTTCTATTATATTCTCTTGTGATCCTTCCAAATCACTTTTTATTAAATCTAACCAAAAATTTATTTTTGATACTATTATTTCATCTGAGTCTTCATTTATATTTGCATTATATAATTTTAATAATACATCTTTTTCTTTTAATACATTATCTAAACTTTTTTTATTTAAATTTATTTTTGTATAATATTCATGTTTTTTACTTCCTAAACTTTTAATTTCTTCTGAATATGATTTTATCTTATTATTAAATTTTTTAGTATCTTTTAATCCTGCAATTTTTTTTGTATTTTCTAAATTATTCTCTTTTAATATTTTTATTTTAGAATTCATTTCTGAATTTTCTTTTCTTAGGTAATCAATTTCAAATTCAAAAGATTCAATTTTCTCAGGAGTTAATAAATTTTCAACTCTTTCAGACATTGATTTATATTGAGATTTATAAGTATTATTCATTTTTTTTGAAGTATTTAAATCACGTTTTCTCAATTCAAGTATTCTTTCTAATTGTTCTACAACATTTGGATCTATTTCTTTTTGATATAAAATATCAGAATTAGTTGCAATTAATTCATTTAAATTTTTTACAATATCATTTAATTGATTTTTAGTTTGTTCTTTTTCATTATGTAAATTTATTAATTTTTGATTTTTTTCTATTATTTCTTGTTGTAATTCATTTATTGATAAATTAATATATTTATTTAAATAATTTAAAGAACCATTATCTATATTGTTATCTATTCTTTCTGCCTCTTCATTAATTTTATTCATTAAATCTGATTCATTTTGTGAATCATTTATATCATTTTGTTCATTGTTCAGTTCCATTAATATTTATTTAATTTTTTAATTAAAAATTATTTAATTTTTATTATTAATTATTATTAAAAAAACCGTTTTATTTAAATTGTAATTTTATGTATATTTTAATTATGAATAAAAAAATTAAAATTATATATCTATCTTATAAAAAAAACAATAATAAATTTTATTTAATATAAACATTACTATTAGTTAAATTTTTTTTAGCATCATTTGAATGATTATTCACATTTTGATGTAAATAATTTTTTTTCGATAAAGAAGATGGACTTTCTACTCTCATATTATCAATAATTTTTCCTTTATTTAATTTAAGTAAAGAATGTTTATTTCTATTATTAAATAAATTAATTCCCTCTTGAGAACCTAATTGATATTGATTTGATTCATCATTTAAATTTTCTTCTTCATTTTGTCCTATATTATCACTTATCATTATTCCTTTTTGATGTGGATTTTTTTTTCCTTTCTTAACTTTAATAATTAATGTTTTATTTTTACTCAATCCTTCTTTAACACATTTTGATACTTCATCAACTTCATTAAAATCAAAATATTGAGGAGGATTAAAATTAGTATTATTATTTATTTTTATCATTTTTGGATTTTGACTTATTACTCTGTTTGTTTGATTAATATTAATTAAATTAATATTTACATTTTGAATATGACATTCTGTTTTTGGATTAATTGAATTTTCTGAATCAATTCTATAATAATTTGAATTTTTATTTTCGTTTATTTTATTTTCTTTTAATTTTTTTAATGAAGTTGAATCTTTAACTGGAGATGATAAAATTGTTTCTACATTATAATTATTATTATTATTATTATTATTTTCATTTTCATTTTGAGGAAAATACTTTTTTGTATTGTGAATTACTCTTGTTGTTCCTGGATTATTATTATTATAATTATTTATATTTGAATTTATATCTTTTTTCTTTGTTATAAATTTTTTTGGATTATTTGATGAACATTTTTTAGAACTTATTATTTTTTCTCTTTTTGAATTTGGATTTATTGTTGATTTCTTTTTTGTTAATGGTCTTTTATTAAATAAATGATAAGTATTTTGTAAATTTTTATTACAAATTACATTTTTATTTTGTGCTGATAATATTTTTTCATATTCAAATTTATTTGGCATATTTTTAATAATATTCTTTTTATAATTTTGTGTTGAATTAAATTCATTTGGAGTTTCATAAAGAATATTAGTATCATTTATAAATTCTTTTGTATCAGTTTTTAAATGTTCATGTTCTCTACTAAATTCTTTAATTTTAGATTTATTTTGACTATTTTTATATTTTTTTTTATTTTCTAATCTTGAAGTAATAGGATTAGTAAAATTATCATAAACAAAAGAACTCTTATTACAAAAAATTTCATTTTCATTTTTTTTATTTTGATGTTTTAACATTTCAAATCTAGTACCAGTATTAGTTTCATATTTAGGAATTTCTTCTAATTCTTTATTCTTTATAATCTCAGTTGAAGATTGAGGACTTGGTTTAAGTATTAAATTATTATAATTATAATCTTTATAATCATCATTTATATTTGAATTATTATCAGATTGAGATTCAGTTTTACTAAAATCATAATCTATTGTTTCGTTTTTTTCATATTTAATAATTATTTTCTTTAAATATGATAATTCTGATATTTCATTTCCTGATGATGTAACTGGAGGATTTAATAAAACTATTGAATTAAATTCATTTAATCCTGGATCATTTACTATTATATAATTTTCTCTATCATTTTTTATTTTTATTTCTTCTATTGTTCTCTTTGATAAATCTTTTTCTATTTCAAAATGAAGATTTGGGTCATTAAACATTCCAAATAATATTATATTTTTTGCATCATTTAACATACTTTTAAATGAATTATCATTTAAAAATTGAAAAAATTCATCATCTTTTTTTTTTATAAAGTTTAAACATTTTTTTGCATAATTTTTTTTAAAATCCATTAAAAATTTTTCACTTTCATCATTATTAAATATAACATTTTCCATATTTCTTTTTATAGTATTTTTTAAATCTTCCCTTATATTTTTCATTTGAGTATCAGTATTTGGAATATTTAAATATCTTAATATATCAGTATATTTTTCAATGAATAATTTTTGTAATGAATCTGAACATAAAATAAATAATTCAGATACTAAATGAAAAATTTCCATTGAATTAAAATCAACTAAATTCTCAGTTATATCATTTTTTGCAAATTTAATCCATTTATCTTTTATTTCATTTTTTTCTAAAAAATTTTTTATATTATTTGATTCTTTTTTTAATTTATTTTCCTCTTGCATTTTCTTTAATTTCATGCATTCAATTTGCATTTTATATTTTTCATTTTTTTCCTTTTCTAATTTTTCTTGAAGTTCTTGAATTATTACTAATTTCTCCTTTTCTTCTAATATTTTATTATTTTCTGGATTATTTTCAATGATAAAATTTGACTCTTCGTCTTGTTGATTAACATCTAAAAAACATTCTTCATCATATTCTTTCTCATTTATTCTTTTTGTAGAAGAAAAAGTTTTATTTCTTGAATATTCATCCATTTTTAAATTAATTTTTTAATCAATCTTAAAAAACAAATTTATAATCATATTATAATTATAATAATATATAATATTAAAAAAATTAACTTTTTAATTTAATAAAAATATATATTTTAATTGAAATTCCTGATAATCTCTTTCCATAGTATCTTCTTCTTCTAAATCTTTCTTTTCTTTTTTTACTATCATTTGAATAATTATTATATATTTCTTTAAATTCTTCTAAATTTCCATGTCTTAATGTTTTTAATAAATTTAAATATGGGATAAATGCATTAAAATTTTGATTTAAGAAAGATTTACATCTGGAATTTCTCCCATTTATAATTGAACTACTATTAAGTGTTTTTTTCTAATATTTTAAATCCTTCTCCACTTGTGGTACTTTTCTAAATGAATTTGTTAAATGTTTATATGCTTCTGAATAATTTATTTGAATTGCTTCTATTCTTCCTATATAAAATAAATATCTTGAGTCTTCATTTGTTGTTAGAATATTTTTTTTAAATTTTGTCTTATTTAAAAATGCTCTTGCTAAATCAACATTATTTGTAATTAAATAATATCTTATTTACAATTTATTAAAGTTACTAATGTTATTTCATCCATTGTAATGCATGCATTTCGAAATGCAGAATGTAAATCTTTAATTATTGTATTATATTTATTAAATATTTCTGATGAAAGATAATAATATAATTTTGTTTTTAAATTTTTTATTGTTAAATTTTCATATTTATTAATAAAAGCAATTAAAATTTAAATTCCTTTAAATGATTCTTCATATTGTTTATTATCTATTAATTTTTTTATTAAAATTAAGCATATATATAATCTATTATTTCAGGAGAATTTTTAGTTTGTCTAAAATTTTTGAAGATATTGTAAAGTTATGAGGAAGAGATAAATCATATTTGAAACTTGATAAAATAAAAAGAGGTTTAATATAAATTTCATTTAAATATGCAAAAATCCTCATTTTTTAAAACTTCTTGTAAATTTATTAATTAAATGATAATTAATATTAAGAGTTTTTAAATCTTTTATTATTAAACTTTTTTAAATTGAACTTAAACTCTTTTTAAATTCTTTATATATTTCATTTTCATTTTCTTTATTATCTTTTATATTTTTATCATTTTCATCATTCATAATAACATCTACCATTGAATTTATATATTTAAATATTTAATTAAAGAATTATTCCTAATATAAAAAAAAGAATTAATTTAAAAATATTTAAAAAAAATGACTCGTTTTTTTAGTGAAGTAGAAATAAAAAAATTTGATAAAAAACTAAATGAAGATTTACTAAATAGTAATGAAAGATTTAAAAAAGAATTAAAAGGAGCAATTGATGAAGAAAATCACAGAAGTAATGTAGACAGAGCAAAAAAAAAAGCAGTAACTCAATATATGGATTATGATAATTTCCATCAAATGGTTTTAGGAGCAGATCTTAAAGGAATGAAATTAGATGATGTTATTGAAATAAAACCTGAAAAAGGAATTTTAAATCCTATTTCAGAAGAAAAAGCAGCAGAAGCTAAAAAAACTGATATTTTTTTTAAAAATTTTGTTGTTGATAATCAAAAAGAAGGAATTAAATTTGTTGAAGATGATAAATTAACTTTACAAAAATTTAAAACTAAATGGAAAGAATTTAAGGAATCTGATGATAAAATTAATTATCTTTGTGAGAAATTATCAAGTGATGATTTTTATATTTTAATAAATATTCCTTCTTTAGATGCTGATTTGTTTTGTGATTTAATTTTAAATATTGGTATTGTATTATCTAAAAATCAAGAAAAAAATAATAAAAATGAATTTTTAATAAAATGTCTTGAGTCAATTCAAAAATGTTCTTATTATGATAAATTAAAAATGTTTATTGGAAAAAAGCAAAAAAAACCTTATGAAGAATTAATTCAAAATTCAAAATTTATTGATGAAATAGAAGGTTTTAAAAATATAATTGATAAAATATTGAAGAAATAAATAAATTTTTTTTTAATTAAATGGAATTAATTAATAATAATATTGCCTATAAGCTCTAGAAATAAAATTATTTATGCTTTCCTGTGTAAACATTTGTTCTTGTACAATTCTTCCTATTTCAATTCCATTTTCATAATAAATTAAAGTAGGAACAAACATCATTCTTAAATAACTATCAATTTTATAAGCTTGTTTTTGTTCTTTTTCAATTGGAATATTAACCCATAGAACTGGTCTTTCTGATTGTTTTGATAATACAATTCTTTTAGCATTTTGTATTAATGGTTCTGCAAAATTACAATCAGAACACCAACTTACTCCTCTAAAATCAGTTGAACCATACATTAATATAAAAAATGTTTTCCTTTGATCTATTAATTGACGTATTCCACTTGCAAAATCATAATATCCAAAAGTTATTTCTACTGAATTATTTGATGGATATCTATTATTATTATTATAATTATTATTAATCTTATTATTGTAATTATTATTGTAATTATTTGTTAAATAATTATTATTATTATTTACATTTTTAAAATTTGAAAATGTTCTATTTGGAAGTTGATTACTATTAAATCTATTTGAAGAATATAAATTTATATTATTATTCGAATTTCTTTCAGGTGTAAATGCATTTCTATTAAAATTATAATTGTTATCATTTGAATAATTAGAAGTTGACATAGCTAAATTATTATAATTTCTATTAATATTATTATCTCTAATATTATTTCCATAAGGAGAATAATTATTATTTTGAACTCTAGAATAATTATCATATATACCACTCATTGGTCTAATATTATATTGATTAGAAATACTTCTATAAGGAGTATATGAAATTTGACTTCTTTCAAAATTATTATTTCTATAATTATAATTATTATAATTTCCAGAATTAAAATTATTTTGATAACCAGTTACAGGTCTAGGAGAAAATGAAATATATTCATTATAATTGTTATTTTGATTATTTCTTATTGGTGAATAATATCTATAATTATTATAATTATTAAAATTATTATAATTATATGATGATATTGAAGGAGAATAATTATTTATTCTATTATAATTCCAATTTGATGAGGTAAAATTAAAATTTCCACTACCTGCTCCACATGATGGACAAGGTCTTCTTACTCCATACATTATTTTTAAGTAAAAATTATAAACAAAATTTAATTATATATTTTATATTTTTTTGTAATATAATTTTTATAAAAAATTATATAATTTATTAACCAATTTTTTTAGTTTTGATGTAATTATTTAAAACAAATTAAATAAATGTCTTTTCAAAATAAATTTAAATCACAAATACAAATAATGGGAAAAGGAGGAATAAAATCAATAAATAATTCAGAGCCAATAAACAAAAATATTAAAAATAATTTAAATTTGCAAAATCAAATGAAGAATAACAATATTAAAAAAAATAATTCAAATATAAATATTAATAATACTAATAATTATCAATATGAAGAATTTAAACCATATTCTTATCAAGATTGTAAAAATATATCAAAAAATCCAATTGTAATGGGTCCTTTAGGGGCAAATATTGGTACAAAAGAATGGAAAGAACAAAAAAAAAGATCAAAACAAAGAGAAAATTATTCTCATAAAGTTATTCAATCTCATAAAGGAATAAAAAAATTAAAAATAGATAATCCACAAGAAGAAAATGAAAGAAATTATAAGAAACAATGGAAAAAAAGTAAATGGTATAAAGGAAGTGAATATTGTAAATTAGTTCAAATTAATAATGTTTATAGTGATAATAATTTAAAACCAAAATTAAAAGATAATAAATATTTTAATGATTTTGGTAGAATAAATGATAATACAAATTCAAATCCATATTCAAATAATTATGAACCAATTAATGATAATGATATAAAAACAGATATATATTCATTAATTCAACAAAATGAAATATGTCGTCAAAAAATAGAAAGTATAAAAGAATCATTATTATAAATAAAAAAATAAAAGTATAATAAATAAAAATAAAATATATAAAAAAAAACATAAAATAATAAAAAATAAAAATATTAATAATATTTAAAAAAAATAAATAAATTGTAAAAAAAAATCATCATTTCAAAAAAATGACAGAAAATAATAAATTATATGTTTATGGAGGAAAATATGGTTGGATTTATCAAAATTCAAAAAGTTTTGATGACATAGATATTTTAGGTGAAAAATACTTATCTTACAAAATTGAAAAAATAAAAATATGGTCAGGAAAAAAAGATTCAAAAGATATAATAAATGGAATACAAGTTTGGTACAAAAATCTTATTGATGGAAAAATAATAACACCAGGAGAATATAAAGGAGAAGAAGGAATTGAAAATGAAAATGAAATTGAAATGGATTCAAATGAATATTTAACTAAATTTCATATTAGAATTGATACCGAAGTTACTCAAATTGGATTAGAAACAAATAGAGGAAATAAAATTTTTGTGGGAGGAACAGAAGGTAATGAAAAAACTATTACATTTAATGATGGAAGTAATATTATTATTTTTTTTTATGGTGCTTATGATAATTATTTACATTGTCTTGGCGTTGGTTATATTAATAAAAATGATTATATGAAAAACAGTTATTTTTTATTTGGATATTTTTATTTAAGATATAAATTAATAAAAGATAAAAGTTTTAGAACTGAATGGATTGAAAAAGAAAATACTTTGGATGATGATGATAAAGTTTTATTTAAAACTTGTTTACTTCCTGATAGAATTTTTCATGAAATTATTGAATTTTTATTAATTTAAAATTAAAGTATTATAAATATATTTTATTGTTTTATTTAAAAACAGAAAAAATAAAGTAATGAAAATTTTGTATTTATTAAAAATTTAAAATAATATTTTTATTTATTATTCATTTTCAGGTTCATGTTTATCTCTCATTTCTTTTGGGAAAATTTCTAATAATTTTCTAATATCATCTCTAACAATTTGACTAATTTTCTGTGCATTGATCCATCTAAATAAAATATCTAAAATTGCATTTCTACATTTTTCAGCATCTTCACTTTGTTCATTAATTAATTCAGTAAATGTTTTTTGTAAATGATCATACCATTCATCAAAAATAAATTTTTGTATTGGTTCACATTGAATAAAAGCATCAAGTATTGCAATACATTTTCCACAATTTTCATAATTATTTAAATCTCTTATTACTAAAGGTGAGAAATTAAATGAAGTTTTCCATATTTCTGAATAGTTTACATCTAAACCATCTTTTATTATAAATTTAATAAATTCATAATCTTTTTGAGTTAATTCATTTTGTCCTTTTTTTGTTATTAAATTATCAAAAGCTTTTAATAACATTGGTGTATTCCACTCATGATATTTAATTATATTAACAGGTCTTCTAAAAATAGTTCCTTCAAATTTAGTATTTGTATCATTATCAAGACTTCCATCATAAAAAGTGAAATTTAAAATAGATTCATTTACTTTAAATAAAGCATCTAATAATATTTCATATAATTCACAATTATCATATAAATATTCATATATATCATTTGTAAATAATAAAATAAAAACATGATCTCCAATAAATCTTTTAATTATATCATTTATTACTTTATTTCCAAATGCTATATCATTTAAATATATTTGTTGATCTGAATCACCACCATTTGGTTCTTTATCTATAAAACCTTTAGATTTTGGTTCTTTTGGTTGAGTTTTTCTAATATATGCTGCTTTTAAACTTTGACTTACTATTTTTATTATTAATAAACAATTCTCTCTATCTCTTTCTTTAGATGATAATTTATCTAATTTATTTTGAAAATTATAAACAAAATTTACATTATATTGTGAATAATGGAGTAACATTTGTAATGAAAAATATCTTATTTTTGGATTATCATTTGAAATACCATTTAATACATAAAATAAACATCCATCAATTAAACTATCTGTAAATACTTTTAATTCATCATGTAATATTGCAAAACATTCATATAATATTTCTTCATTTGTTATTTTTTCTTTAAACATTTTAAATAAATCAATTTGTTGTTCATTTGTTGGTTGAAGTATTTGGAAAAGTAAATTGCATAAATTAGTTAATTTATTAGTATATTCAGTATCATTTATAGTTTCAAATATTTTTTCAATAAAAATATTTTTAAATATAACAAACATTTCTTCATTTTTATTTTTTAAACTTTTCATTAAGAAATTATTCATTGCTTCATGCATTAATTTAAATTTCTCAGATTCATCATCAAAATTATCTAAATTAATATAAGTATCAAACATTAAAAGAAAAATATCAACATAATCATTAACTTGTTTTCCACTTAAAATATTATAAAAATCTTCAATAATTTTTAAAACATATTGTAAAACAAAATTAAAAGATTCATCACTTAAAAATTCTACAGATTTAAAAAAATAAAAAATAAACTTATTTCCAACACCAATTCTAATTTTACTAAAATCTTCAGGAAAATCATGTTGAATTTTTTTTTTTAAAGGTTCATCTAAAGTTAAAAAAGGATTATCAGTACTAATATTTTTTTGTTCAACTTCTCTATCATCTTGAATAAGAGAATTAAAATTACCAAAAGCTTCAGCTTCAGTATTTTTTTTTTGTACACTTTCAGAAGGAATATTACTAATAATTGGTTGTCTTGGTTGATAAATTGTTCTTGTTATTGTTTCATAAACTTTTGGTTCTGAAATTTTTATTTTAAATCCTTTTTCCATTTGAACTGGATTTAATGACATTGGTTTTACATCACCTTTCATTACTATATTTTGTGATGCTCTTGATAAAATTGAATTTGTTGTTTTTTGTGTGTTTAAAAATTCGTCATTTAATTTTTTTTCTTCTTGAGGTGGTGCTGATTGTTGAATTGGAATTTGACCTGAATTTGCTAATAAATTATGACTTAAATTTTCAATATCAGTTTTTTTTAATTTTTCAATTTCTCCATTTTCTTTTAATAGATATGATTTATTATAATTATCTATATCTGTTGTAATTACTTTACCTTCTAATAATGGAATTCTTCTTTTTGTTAATTCTTGATATAATGATATTATAAAAAGAAGGATTTCACCATTTTCATTTTTTATAAATGTATCTAAGTCATTTATACTTGTTGTAATTTCTGTTATTTTTGATATAAATTTATTTATTTGATCCCAATTATCTTTTCTTGTTGCCATTGAAAATCCATTACTTATTTGATGCATTTGAACTGCTTTTTTATTTTGTTCTATATTATTTGTTATTGGGTAATAACGAGATAATATTTGAGCAACAAGAAATCCATTATTAAAATCTTTTTTAACATTTCGAATACTATATGTTAAATCCAAACTTTGTATCCATTTTATTACTTCACGAGGAAGTGATTCTATTTTTTCTGGAGGTGATAAACCAAATAAATTTAATACACCTTTTGATTTTTTATTTGGGTTCATTTTTTATTTTTTTTATTTTATGTTAGTTATTTATTTAATAATTATTTTTTAATAATAATTTTTTAAATAAAATAATTTATTTAAACACTCTTTAAAAAACCCAATATAAATAATTAAAAAATATATTTATAAAAATTATATTTTACTCTGAAAAAATCTGTTTTAAAATTAGTCTTTGAATAGCATTCATACAACCAACACCTTCATTCCAATTAACAGCAACACTTTCTTTAGTTAAATTTTCAGTAGGATCTAAAGGAAGATCACTAACATAATAAAAGCATCTAGTAATAAAATTAGGAGAAATCAATTTATGTTTAATTTTACATTCAACTTCAGCAGCATAATAATAACCTTCCATTTCCAATCCAACACATCCCATAACATGTTTATAAAAATTTAATAAATCATAATTTTGTAATATAGTACCAGCAACAGTTAATAATAGACCAACATGAACATCTCTTTGTGTAACTCTCTTTATTTCTTCTATATCAATTGGTCCTGTGTTAATAGAAACCATTTCATGACTTTTATCTAATATCATAGTATCAGCAACAATAATATCACTTCTTTTTCCTATTAAACCACCACATTTACCAATTAAATTTAATGATTTTGCTTTACTACCAAAAAGCATTAAAATTTGTTTTATTATTTCATGTGATTGATAACCAAAAGTATATCCAATATGAAGGATGATATGATGCTTTGAACGTGGTTTTATATGGATTTCTGGATCTACATATTTTGGATTTAGTTTATTTACATCTATTAATACTAAACCTACTCCAGTTCCAAATGTTTTTTCTATATAAATTATTCCATGTTCTTTATTCATTTTTTCTTTTTCTTCTGCTTTTGCAGGATTGGCTAAATAATAATAATAAGAATATGCTATTAATTTATCATTTTCTGTTAGGAAATTTTGAGTTTTGGTTTTTATATTATTATTTTTTGCCCATTCCAAAATCTCATCTTTATTAGCATACATATGAGGTGATACACAAAATAATAATGTTCTTTTACTTCCTTGGAATATATCTACATATAAATCATCAATTTCATCCATCTCTATATCTTCAGAAAATAATTGTTTTACAGTATTCCATAAATTTTGAGTCCAAAATTCAACGGAATCTTTATCTAAAACAGGCGATTTATTTATACTTAAACTAATATCTTGATAATTTAAACATAAATTAATTAATTTTTCAGCAAATGAATTCCCGAAAACAGTTTTTAAAATAGCTTTTTCATCATCATATATATTCATTCCTGTTTTTGTAATAAGAACTTTATAAGCTTCTTCAAAATTTCCTTTTGCTTTTGCTAATTGATTAAGAGTAATAGGTGAATAAATCCTATTTCTCAATTTTTTACTTTCAATATAATAAATACAAATATTAGATATAAAATCTAAAACATCACTTTCCATATCTCTACAAATAATTACATTTTTTCCATCTAAATACTTATAAATATCTCTCATTCTTGCAATACATTTTACTTTTTCAACACCAATATTACCTAATTTATCATTTAAATTTAAAATTCTTGGTTGTCTATTAACAAGAATAAAAATATAAGTTTCAATAACATCAATAGGTAATCTACTCAAAGCATAAGTATAAGCAGAAAAATCAATTTCTTCACTATTACATTTTTGATGAATACATGGATTAATTTTTTTATATAAATCAATTAATTTGATAAAATCAATAGGACCTCTCTCAACACAAGAAAGAACAAAATTTTTAAAAGATTTCAAAGGATCTAAAATTTTATCTTTATTTCTAATATTTCTAGATAAATAAGAACCAAATTGAGAACAAGGATGAATAACATTTAAAAAATCTCTTCTTTTAATAACACCAAGAATTGTTCCTGATTCTGCAATTGTAGTAGTCATTCTTTTTTGAAAAATTGGACCATCATATCCAAATAATGAAACATCATTTATTAAATCTAAAAAAGTAAAATCATTTTTAAAAATATGAATTTCACCTTCTAATAAAATAAAAGCAGCACATGCAGCATCTTCATTTTCTGAATATAATTTTGTTCTTTGTGTTATTCTTCTTATTGTTATTTTTTCTAATATAAATTTCCTTTGTTCTCTATCTAAATAAAAAAGTGGGTAAATTTTATCAAATGATTCTTTTAAAAGTTGTTTATATTTTGGTTCATCAAATGAATCAAGTGATACACCATAATGTTGTAAATTTGGAAGTGATATACTTTCACTTCTTAAATCATGTGTACTATACATTCTTTCTAATTCTGTTTTTTTTTGGTTTATTAAATTAAAATCTATAATTTTTGAACTTAAAATTTGATAATCTTCTATTCCTTCATAATTTTCATCATCATTTTCCCAATCTTGATCTAAATCCCATTCTTTTATTTCTTTATCCATTTTTTTAAATTATTCGATTTTAATTTATTTATAATATATCAAAACTATTTAATTTTATATGAATTATTATTATATTTATATAATATTGTTATATGATAATTTAACATTTATGAAACAATATTGATGATTAATTATAAAATAATCAAATTTTAAAAAGTATTTATAAATTATAAAATATATCTTTAATTTATATTCTAAAAATAAATATAAATATTTTTTAGATTTTTAATCAATTACAAAAATGTTTAATGAATTTTTAAAATTTATAAATTGTTGCAAACCAAAAGATGAACTTGATAAATTTATAATAAAAGAAGAAAATTTAGGATTATCAACAAATGAATTAACTGAAAAAAATAAATTATCTAGCGAAGAAATGAGTCAAAATATTAAAAAAAATAAAAATCAATATTCAGAATCAATTATATCTTTTAGTAATTTAAAAGTCAAAGAAATGCAAAAAAATAAAAAAATTATAGATACTTTAGTTCTTAATGCAAGGGAAATTTTTTTAGAAGGAGAAATATTTTTTAATAAAGTAATTACAATTGATAAATTTGGATTAAAAAATGATAGAAGAAATGAACAAAGTGGAGTAACAATTTTTGGAATTTCAGATGATATGAATCAACCATATTCCGGTATTGATTTTAATTTAAATTTATCAAAAAAAAAATTGAAAAATAAAAAAGAAAAAAATATTCCATTATTTGAAATAGAATATTTAAAAAATGATGATATTTATAAAATATCAGTAATAAAAGATATTAAAATGTTGTTATATATTGAACATGATTTTTTGATTGAAAATAATACATCACTTGAATTTATGATTGGTAAAGTTTCAATTATATTAAATAGTCCCAAAGATGAAAATGATGAAAAATTTAATTTAGAAATTGAGGGAAAAACGTATAATTATTATAAGAAGAAAGATTTACCTATAACAATAGGAAGAGTAAATACTAGTATTATTCTTAAAAATTCTTCTATTAGTAAAGTCCATTCAATAATTGAATATAATGAAGAGAATAATACTTTATCTATAAGAGATAATAATAGTACGAACGGAACTTATTTTGTACTTGGAAATAGGCATCCTTTTATTTATATACTTTCTGATTTAACTTTAAAATTATTAGACTCAAAATTTACTATAAAAATACATGAAAATTAGTTTTGTTTATGTTTATATATACTACAGAAATATAATACATTTTCTAAATATAAATATATCTATTTTGTCAAAATTAAATAATGGGATTAATATATATTATTGGAAATATATATTATATTACAAAAATCAAAATTAGTTGAATCTGAAACATAAATATTAAAATGTTAATTATATACATTAAATATTTACAAATCAATATTATTTAAATTTAGATTATTTAAATTTAGAATTATAATAGAAAAAAATTAAAATTTATAACAATAATTTGATAATTGATTAATTTAAAAATATATATTCAAATTAACATTAATTTAAAGCATAAAATAATTATAAAAAATAAATAAAACAGCTATCATGAAAATAATAAAATTTAAACAAAAAAAAAAAAAACAAACAAAAAAATAAAATAAAAAAAAATGTCAAAACTTCAAACTCTATTTTTCCTAAGTATAATATCAATTTCTTTTTCAACCTTATTAAAAACAAAAACAAGTTGTGTAGCATTTGGAGGAGATTGCGATTTAACATCATATTGTTGTGGAACATTAGAATGTAAAGACTATAGATGTTCAAAAAAAGGAACAAAAGAAAATCAAGTAGCATGGGCACCAAAAGGTGAAAAATGTGATTGGTTCCATCATTGTAAAAGTGGATTACATTGCCAAAGTCATAGATGTGATGTTAAAGTAGGTTCTGATAAAACTATTTCTGACATTGAAAATGCTTCAAATTCAAAAGAAGGATCTTTAAGTTTAATTGATAAATTAACTGCTGCTAGACAATATGAAGATATGCTTAAGAATACTACTACCACTGAATCATTACTTAGAAATTCTTAAAATAATGTTAATTTTTCAAATAAATGAAAAAAATAAGATTTTAAATTTATTTTTTTTTTAAATTTTTTTTTTAGGTTTGTTTTTTTTTTTTTTGTTCTTATTAATTAAATATATAAATATATTAAAATGGATAATAAATTTATTCAAAATCAAGATTTATATAATGAAAATGAACAAAATTCTGATAATGATAATCAAGATGATGAAGATGATGCTTATCTTAGAGAATTACATTTAAAATTAGTTCAAATGAAACAAGAAAGAAAAGAAGCTCAACAAAATGCTAAATTATTAGATAATCGTATTAATATGTTAAAAATTGAAGAAGAAAAGAATTGGAGAAAAATCGAAAATAAAAAGAAAAAAGCAAATGAAAAGTTAAATTATTTAAAAAGTTTTGCTGATAATATTAATTTATTAAAAAATGCAAAATTAAAAAAAAATAATGAAATCGAAAAACAAAAATTAATTAATAAAAAATTAAAAGATGATATTAAAAATGGAATTGAAGCAAAAAAAATTGAAAAACAAAATCAAATAAGTGAAGATGCAAAATTACTTAAATTACAAAGACAATATAATGAACAATTAATAGCTTTTTTAAAAAATGAAAAAGAATCAAATAATAAAGCAAAATGTGCAATAATTAAATCACAACAATCAATTGAAAAAGAAAAGAAGAGAATGTTAGAAAAAGAAAGAAAAGCAAAATTAATTGAAAAATTAAACAAACAACTATTAGAAGAATATAGATTAAAAGAAGAAGCTGATGCAAAAAAAAATAAAGCTGAAAAAGAAGAAACTGAAGTTTTAAAAAGATTAAAGAATACTACACAAATAGATAAAAATATATCAGATGAAATTAAAAAAATGAATTTGAATAGTGTTATGAATGGAGAATATTCTAATGGCAGTCTTTAAAAAAAAGATATTTTTTTTTATTTTTTAATTTAAACAATTTTAAAAATTTAATGTATATATATATATATATAGATAAAAAATTATTATTTATTATTATTTATACTTAATTATTAAATTAAAAGAAAAAAATAAAACATAATAAATAACCTAAATTAACTTTTAGCCAATGTACATGTTTTCTGAAAAGACCTTTATTATTTTCTTTTTAATTATAATTGTTTCTTCAACAAAATAATAATTTTTTTTTTTCAATAATTTTTATATAATAATAAAAAAATGACATTTTATCAAAAATTTGAAAAAGGAAAAGTAAAAGTCTGGGAGGATTTTTATTTAAATTATACAATAATGTTAAAAATATTAGAACCTTTTAAAATTCAATATAAAAAAAAGCTTGATAAAGCAATTCCAAAAACAAAATATTCAATGGCTTTAAGTCAACAAAGTTTTAGTATAGACACAAATTCATTACTTGCAAATTATAATGTTCCAGATGAAAATTTTGACTTTTCAAAAATGGATAATACTTACACTGAACAATTCAAAGAAGAATTAAAAAAAGTAAATCATTTTTTTATGGAAACTTTTTATGGAAGATTAAAACAAAGATTTCATTCTATTAGTGAACAAATTCATCATGCTGATTTAATAAATGAATTTGAAATTTATGAAGATACTTTTGAAATGGCTATTAAAGAAGTTTTTAAAGAAGTTTCTTTATTAGATGATTTTATTACTATAAATTTAGAAGCTAAAGATAAACTATTAAAAAAGTATGAAAAATATTTTAAATATTATTTTGATGATGAAGATGAAGAAAAAATTCCTCAATTAAGAAAAATAGTAAATGAATTTATGGAAAATCATACTGAATTATTAACAAGTAAAGAAAGTTTAAGACAATTAAAAGATGAAATAATTAAATTATTTACATATTATTTTAGTGGAAAATATAAAAATAAAACACATAAAATATTAAAAAGTTATTTAACAAATATAAAATTAACTTCAGATGAAAGTTTTTATCTTGGGTTTTTTATTGGATTATTATTTTTTATCTTAGCTTTTATTATATTTTTAGGTTATAATTATAAGATAGATATGGATGTTGATTCTGATTTTAAATCAATTTTTCCTATGTTTAGAGGGTTTTTTATTGTTTGTTTATATTGGTGGATTTTAGGTTTAAATGTTTATTTTTGGAATAAATATAATATAAGTTATAAAGTTATTTTTAAATTTGATAATCATTTTTCAACTGTTATTGAAATATGTAAAAGGGCAGCATTCTTTACATTTATTTTATTAACTTCTATTTTAATATATATAATACAAAGAGCAAATTTACCTATTTTAACAGGAATATTTAGAACAATTCCATCACATATATTACCATTAATATGTTGGGCTATTTTTATTTTTTATATTGCTTTCCCTTTTGAAGGAGTATTTAATTATGAAGGAAGAATATATTTACATCAATTATTTGCTGAAAGTTTAGGTAGTTTTCTCTTAAAAACTGATTTTAGACATGTTTGGTTTATTGATCAAATGACAACTTTCATATCAACAATAAGAGATATGGAGTATACTCTTTGTTATTATGCTTATTATGATGCACCATTATATGCTAAAATTGAACATTGTAGTAAATCAAGAGGTATTTATCTTTTTATTGCTTTCTTTCCTAATATATTAAGAATATTACAATGTTTAAAAGTCATTTCTGATTCTCAAAAAAGTTATCCTCAAAATTTAAATATTATTAAATATTCATTAAATATTATTGTTGCTTGTTTATCATTTTTTTGGCCTACTTTTCCTATACTTCATCCAGTTTGGTTTATTTTTACATTTATTTCTTCATGCTATTCATTTGTTTGGGATATTAAAATGGATTTTGGTTTTTTTCAAAAAGGAAAAAATTATCCATTAAGAGATAAACTATATTATAAAAAAAAATGGATATATTATACTATTTCATTTTTTGATTTCTTTTTAAGATTTCTTTGGTTAATTACAATATCACCAGAAGTTATTAATGAATTTATTAGACCAGAAAGTTTGAGTATTATATTAAGTAGTTTAGAAATATTTAGAAGAGGAATGTGGAATTTAATAAGAGTAGAATATAAACATTTTGAAATATCAAAAGAATTTAAAGTAACAAATGATGTTGAATTACCATTTATAAAAACAGGAAATAAATTTGTAAATAATGAAAATAATTTATTAGGTTTAATTGGAATGAATAGAGAACAAAAAATACAATATGAACTTGAAAAAATATTAGAAGAAAAAGAAAGAAGAGGTAGTGTAAGATATGAAAGTAGATTTATTCCTGATATTGAACCAATTACTAAAAATAATATAAATGATGATTTAAATGAATATTTAAAAGCATATGAAATTAATACTAGACAAAATATGGATTTACCAATTGAAGGTGTCTATACTAAAGTTCTTAGTAGAAAAATATAAAATTATGTATATATAATACTTTTAATTTAAAAAATAAAAATATATTTTTTTATTTTAATATTTGTTTATTCACTTTATTATTTATAATTTGAAAATTTTTTTATAGTTTATTAAATATTTTTATATTTTTATTCAAATTTATAAATTTCAAATTTAATATTTATTTTTTTATTATTAATATTTTAAAGTAAAAAAATTTATATTAAAATTAAATTAATTATAGTTTTATTAACCTTTTATTCTTTAACTTTTTTATTTATCATCTAAAGAAAAATTACGATAAAACCATGTGAAATGTTTCTTTATTTTAGATGAATATTCTTTTTTTAGTGTATCTTTTATATGAATAATTACATTTGAATTATTTTTTAATAATTCAATTAAATTTTTAATTTCTTCTTCAAGTGGTTTAAGTGATAATTTTACTTTTTTAGATTTTTTATTGTCATAAAAAAATTTTAATTCTTTTTTTAAATAATCCTGTATTATATTCTCTATTGAAGTAAAATTTAAAAATAATTCTTTGAGTGATTGAGTTTCTAATAAAAATTCTTTTAATTCATTAAATTCTTCCAATTTATCAAAATTAATATTATTAGAAGATAAATCAATTTTACTTAGTAAAGGTAATAAATTATATATTTTCCTTTTAATAAATTCAGTGAAGAATTTATTTGTAATTTTATTTGATGATAAAGATAATTCTCTTAAATTAAATAAACATAAATTACTTTCTAATAATTCAAATATTTTATCATCTGTTAAATTACAAAAAGATAAATTAATAGAAATAATTGAATGTTGAAAATTAGATAAATTAATTTGGTTTAATTTTTCATAATTAGTTTTATCAAAAAAGCATTCAAAATTTATTGTTTTAATAGGATAATTTAATAGTGGTAAATTTTGATTAAAATAATTAAAATATTGTTCTTTATTATTAGGTCTCATAATATATATATTTTGAAACATTAAACATAATTTTCCTTTTGAAAAATATTTATAAAATTGTTCTAATTCATTGGTTAATGATGCATAATTATTATATGTTATATCTAAAAGTTTTAATTTTGGAAATTTTAAAAGACTCTGAATTTCAAATCTTGATATTTTATTATATCCTAAATCTAATTCTTCAAGATTTGAAAATAAAGTTTCTTTTATTGAAAATAAAGTTAATCTATTATGTCTCAAAGATAGAATTGTTAATGTGTCCTTAATAGGTTTTAATGCATCTAATATTTTTTTTGAGAAAAAATAATCTATTAAATTACAATTATTTAAACTTAAAATTTTTAAATTATTAAAATTTTCGAAAGCATTTTGGGTGAATAATACTTTTTGACAATATAAATTTGATAAATTTGGAATAATGTTACTTAAACATAATTCATTAATTTTACAATTTGTTAAATATACATTTTCAAAAATATTATTTGTTGATTCACTAAATAACATTTTAAAATCTCTATCTTCAAAATGATTAATATTTAAATTTTTTATCATATTATTACTTTTTAACAAATATTTCATTTCATTTACTTGAGTTGGTGTATTTATATTAATACTTTGAACCTTAATATCAGAAATAATAAATTTTTGAATTTCCAAATCTTGAATTTTATCCAAAAATTCACCAACATCAAGTTTATCTTTTAACTTATTATAAATATTAGAATCTTTTAAAATATGTGGATTTCTTTGAATAAAATTTTGAATTGGATGATTTAATTGAAATAAACCTTTTTGAGTTAACATTTCTTCATATGATTTAAATTCTTTATTTATTGACTCTTGAATTGTTGAATGTAATAATAACATTTCTTCAAATTTATTTATATTAAATTCTAATTTCATTGATAAAACTTTTTCATCAGAAAATTTTTCAATTAGTAATTTTTCATCATCTATTTTCTTATTAAAAGCTTCAAGAAAAGTTTTAAATTTTTCTGGTAATGTTGGACTAATATTTTTCATATTTGAAACATTATCTAATAATTTCAACATTTTATTTTTCACTTCACTTATTTTATTTTCATATTCTTCTTTTAAAAATTTTGAATCTTTGATAACTTCAATATTTTTGTTCTCTTCTTCACCTTTTGTTGTTTCCTTATTTTCATTTTCTTCATTATTTTTTTTATTATTTTCATCTTCCATTGTTATATAAAATCATTAAATCTAATTCAAAATAATTAATTTTAAATTTTCATTTATATAATTTGAAAAAAAATAAATGATTTTAAAATTAATAATATTAGATAATACACATCATTAATTTGAAAATACTACTCAAGATAATATAATAATATAAATAATTTATTCAATAATAATATAAATAAATGATATTTTGATTAAAATTATATAAAATAATGTCAGATGAAATTGAAAATACAATCTATTTTCTAAACATTGAAGATAATGGAAGACCAAAAATTAAACCCGATCAAATTTTAACATGTGAGCATCACACAACAATTCATATAGAATTATTTAATGGAACTCCTATTACAAATGAAATTTCCCTTGTTTCAAATGCAAAAGATAATTTCCCTTTTGGGCTCCTTGAAAATGAAAGAAAAAATGATACTGTTGATAGAACAAAATTTACTCAATTTGTATTTGAACCAATTGAAAATAATACTATTATAACATATGAAATTAAATTAGATAAAAGTGGTCCTGTTGAATTTGCTTTTATTTACTTTGACAAAAAAGAAAATAAAGATAAAATTACAGAACCATTTTATATAATTGTTCAACCAGATATTATCATCAATAATAAAAGAATTAATTTTCAATCAATTAATTTACAAACAATCCTTTCAAAATCATTAGGAAAAATAAATGAATTTGATAAATATTATGAAGAGGCATCAAAATTAAAATATAATTTTGTTCATTTTACTCCAATTCAAAAATTAGGAATTAGTGAATCATTATATTGTTTAAGAGACAATACTCAAATCAATGATATATTTTTTGATGGAGAAGTTTCAAATGAAGAAAAATTAAAACAATTTAAAGAATCATTAGATAAATGTAGAGATAAATATGGAATAGGAAGTATTGTTGATATTGTATTAAATCATGCTGCTGATAATAGTGAATGGTTAGCAGATCATCCTGAATGTGGTTATAATTTAGTTAATACTCCTTGGTTAAATTGTGCTTATGCTTTAGATAAAGTTTATACTGAACTCTCTGATCAATTTTGTGAATGTAAAAGTCAATTTAAATTTCAACCTTATGTTAGAAATGAAGATGAATTAAATCAAATAATAAATGAATTACGTAATAGAGTTTATAAACAAAATTTACATGAATATTTTATGATTAATATTGGTCAAAATAGGAAATTAATGGAAGAATTTTATGATGATTTTTCTAAAGATAGAGGTAAATATCAAGATCAATTAAATAGAGTAAATATACATAATGATGGAATGGCTTTTGATTATTTATATAATCAATGTTTAGATAAATTAGGAGAAGAAAGAAATGGTGTTGTTGTTTTAAAAGAAAAATTTGGTTGTGCTCTTGTAAAATTATTTAATAATCATCTTCCAAATAAAAATGATTTCTTAGGTAAATGTGAACATTTAATGAAACAAAGTAATGATCGTTGGGGTGGAAATACAAAAAATATGTTAGATCTAGGTTTAAATAATGTTAAAAATGGAATTCGTTATGAATTTATTCAAATGCATAATAAAGCAGAAAAAAGAATAAAACCATTAGTTAGTAATTATTTTGCTGTATTTGATAAAAATGACAAAAGTAAAATATTTGCATGTAATGGTTGGATTATGGAGAGTGATGATCCAAATGAACCAACACCAAACTTTACTAAAAAAGGAAGTTATTATTATTTTAAAAGAAAAGTTATGATATGGTCTGATTGTCCAAAATTAAATTATGGAACTAAACCTGAAGATTGTCCTTATTTAATGGAACATATGACAAAATATGTTCAAGATATGGCAAAAATGTTTAATGGATTTAGATTAGATAATGCTCATTCAACACCAATTCATGTTGGTGAATATTTAGCAATGAAAGCAAGAGAAGTTAATCCAGATTTATTAATTATTGCTGAATTATTTACAACAAAAGAAAATGAAATTAATTTTGTAACTAAAATTGGTATAAATTTATTAATTAGAGAATTAATATGGAGTAATAATGCAGAAGGTAATGCAACTCAAATTCATCGTTTTGGAGGTGGATTTGATTCAATGTTAGGAAAATTACCAGAAGATACTTATGCTTATAAAAAAGATGGAGATAATGTCAAATTAAAAAAAATGAAATATTTATTACCATGTTTACCAAAAAGTATAATTTTTGATTTAACACATGATAATGAAACATATTTACAAAAAATGGGTAATTTAGGATTGAATTTAACTCAAATGGCATGTAATGCATTAGCTGCAACTGCAATTGGAAGTACAAGAGGTTATGATCAATTATTCCCTATTCAACCTTCTGTTGTTAAAGAATCAAGAAAATATGTTTATGATGAAAATTTCCTTAATATTTGTAGAGAAGAAGATGCTGAAACAGGAGAAACAGAAGAAATTAAAAAAGAAACTGAAGAAGAAAAAATAGAAGAAGATAATGCAAAAACTAAAAAAGTTAAATTTGAATATAAAGGTTCTAATATTCATAAAGTTTCACTTGCTTTAAGTTCTAGAGGATGGAAACCAGATGTTCAATTAAATAAAACTGGACATGATACTTATTCTGTTGAATTAGAATTAGATAATCATCAAAGATACTTTTATAAATTTGTTATTAATGATAATAATTGGGTTTTTGATAATTCAAAACCTCATTTAAATGATGGTAAAGGAAATATAAATAATTTTATTGATGTTGGAATGGAAGGAAAACAAAAAGAAGTTCATATTAGTGGTGGAAGTAGTAAAAGTTATCATGTAAAAGACTTAAAATTATTTAGAAGGGCAATTAATAGAACAAGAAATGATATTGGTAAATATACTAATGAATTTTTCCTTCATAGAGATGGTAATTATGTTTGTGTTTTTAGATCTTTTTGTGTAGATGATGCATATATGAAAAATTTACCATCTTATGATGGTTATGCACTTATTTGTAGAACTGGATTTGATATGGGACAAGGACATCCTGCACATATTGAATTACCAGGTTTATTTACTGAATTTGTTTGTGCTTGTTCAATTAAAGCTGGTCATGGTGATATTGAAGGATTTAAAAGAAGAGGTGATTTATATGGTACTGATTCTGAAGTTTATTTCACTAAAAATGCTTCTTATTTAAATTCAATTTGTAAAATATATGAATCAAATGGAAAAACTGTAATGGACTTTAATAATACTGTTCAACCTCATACTAGTATTATAGTAAGATATAAATCTAGTGATAGTAATAGAAATGCTTTAGTTAATATTGAAAAGCAATTGAAAAATCTTTATACTAATTGGCAAGATGTAACTAAAAGCTTAGATATATGTGATATTAATTTAATATTTTATAAATGTGAACAAGAAGAATTAGATAATACAAAAGGAAAAAGAGGTTGTTATGGTTTCAATAATTGGGGTTCTTTAGTTTATGCTGGAATTTCACATTTACATAAAATGTTAAATCAATTTAAAGTTACTAAAGAGAATCATGTTATTTTAGATAATATTAGAGCAGGTGATTGGTTATTAAAATATTCAATTGATCGTTATTCAGATCAACCAAATATAAAAGAACTTTATAACATTTTACTTGATATATTTAATTCTTATACAAAATTATATGTTCATCAAAAACCAACTTACATGACAAAAATAATTGATGCAATTTATAATGTAGTAATGGAAAAAATAATATTAACAACAAATGAAAAATTCCTTAATTTAAGTCCATTTTGTCAACAAGCTGCAGCAACAGTACATCAATTCTTAGGATATGTTGAAAGTTCACGTTTTAAATTTAATACAAATGAACCATGGAATAAATTATCAATGTCAGCAGGACTTCCTCATTTTACAACTGAATATCTTCGTTCATGGGGAAGAGATACATTTATTTCATTTAAAGGTTTAATGTTAATACCAGGTTATTTTGAAGAAGCAAAAGCAATTTTAAAACAATATGCAGCAGTTATGAGACATGGTTTACTTCCAAATTTATTTGATTCAGGAGTTAATTCAAGATTTAATGCAAGAGATGCAACATGGTTCTTTACTAAAGGTGCAATTGATTATATTGAAATGAGTAATGATTATGATGTTTTAAATGAAGAAATTAATATGGTTTTCCTTTCTGATAATTTTGATGAACATAATCATAAAAAAAGCAAAGGTGAAACAAAAAAAATGACATTAAGTGATATATTCCATCATATTCTTCAATCACATGCTTCTGGAATTAATTTTAGAGAATGGAGAGCAGGAAAACAAATTGATGAACAAATGACTGATGAAGGATTTAATATAAAAATATATTTAAATAAAGATAATGGATTTATATATGGAGGAAATAAATGGAATTGTGGTACTTGGATGGATAAAATGGGTTCAAGTGAAAAAGCAGGAAATAAAGGTCATCCAGGTTCAGCACGTAATGGGGCAGATGTTGAGATAATTGCATTATTATACTTTACATTATCTCATTTAGATAAAATGAATAAAGATGGTAAATATAAATATTCATCTATTAAATTAAGTGATGGTAGTGAATGGACTTATGCTGAATGGGCTGATAAAATAAAAGAAAATTTTGATAAATATTTTTATATTGAACATAAAAATCAATATACACCATATGATGGAACTTATAAAGATTATATTACAGATGATAATGATTATCGTCATGAAGCTCAACTTCGTTGTAATGTATATGTTGCAATGGCAACTGCACCTGAATTATTTAATGAAGAACATGGAAAAAATTTCATGAGAATTGCAGATGAACATATTTATGTTAAAGGTTGTGTTGGTGTTAGAACTTTAGATAATACAGATAAAAATTATAATGGTAATTATGTTAATTCAGATGATAGTAATGATTATCATAAAGCTCATGGATTAAATTATCATAATGGACCTGAATGGGTTTGGCCTGCTGGTTATGGATTAATTGCTAAAATGTTATTTAATGATTGTGATAGTAAAAAAGAAATATTTAAAACTATTTGTGAGAGATTAGTTCCTATGGAAAAATATGTTAAAGATTGTAAATGGGATGGATTACCTGAATTAACTAATAAAGATGGTAGTTTTTGTAATGATTCATGCACTACTCAAGCTTGGTCTATTGGTACTGTTATTGAAGCTTTATATAAATTGACCGAGTATCAAGAATAAAAATTTATTTAAAATATTTAAATTTAATTTTAAAAATTCTGAAATAAATATTATAGTTTTTCAAATAAAAATGTTAAATAATAAAAAATAATAAATTAACGAGCCATCATCATTCTAACAAATTCTTCATAATTAATCATACCATCTTCATCAATATCAGCTTCATTAATCATTTCAGTGGCTTCTTCTTCAGTCATTTTATCACCAATAGTCATCATAATATGCTTTAATTCATCAGAAGGAATTAAACCATTACCTTGTTTATCAAATACTCTAAAAGCATTAATGACTTCATCTTCAGTTTGAGTATCAGGTGTTGTTTTTGTCATTAAAGTAATAAATTCATCTAAATCAATTTTTCCATCATTATTTAAATCTACTTCTTTTATCATTGCATTAATTTCATCATCTGTTGGATTTAAACCCATTGAAAACATTACATTTGCTAATTCTCTTCCTGATATTTTACCATCTTTGTCTTTATCATATTGATCAAAAATATCTTGGAATTCTTTTCTTCTTTCATCAGATATATAATCTACCTCTTCATACATTTTTCTTTTATTTTTAAATTATTTTAAATTTTAATATTTATTTATTAAAATGAAGTAGTTTAACTAATTTTAAAAATTAATTTTATTTTTTCCTCTCATATATAAATTTATAAAAAAAGATAAAAAAATAAAACATATATAGAATAATTTTTTTCAAAGACTAAAAAATTTTTTTAAAATAAATTAATAAACCACAAATAAATAAAAATCTAGAAAAATAAGCAAATAACAGTAATATCATCTACAACAATATCTTCTTCATTCCACCATTTAGTACTTTCATTAATAAGTAATTTACAAGCTCCTTCAGGATCATTTTTTTTATAATAAGGCATAACAAGATCTTTAACTTTTTGATTATCTAAAAATTCCCAAACACCATCAGAAGCTAAAATAACAAATTTAGTATCTTTATCAATTTCAGTTTCAATAAATTCAGGTTCAGGAATAACACCTAAAGTTGAAGCTAATAAATCACCAATAGATCTACTCATAGCAATACCAGGATACATTTCTCCTTTTTTCCAAACACGATAAGGACCACTTTTAATACCATCTTCTTCATATTGAGATACTTCACCACCATTTTTTAATATTCTCTTCATTTCATTTTCATTATTAGGTTTTTGATCTATTGATAATGGAATTGCTTTATCACCTTTCACAATAATACCTCTTGAATCACCTACATTTGCAGTTATTAATTTTGTTCCTAATTGAAATGTCATTACACATGTTGTACCACTGAAATTTGCATCAATATCACTTTTACTTATTTCTTTCTCTGCTTTATGAAAAGCTTTTTTAATTACTTCATAATTATTTTTTTTTAATGCATTATATACTGATTCTTCATCTGTTAATTGATTTAATTTTTTATGTTTTGCAAAATATGATGTAAAATATTTTGTACAAAATTGTGAAACTAAATGACCATTTAAACCATGACCATCCATTACTGAAAATATATTAAAATCATTTAACTTGTATTCATTTGGTATTACAAGATAACTATCTTGATTTATTTTTGTAAATCCATCTTCACCTTTTCCTGCTTGTGATTGATATGCTAAATTTTTTATTGTTCCTTTTCCTAAATTTGATGGATCAAATTTTTTAGTAGGAGATGAATCTCCATGATCTTTTTTCTTTTGAGGATAATTATTTTCATTTAAACTTAAACGTTTTGATTTTGAATTATGTGGTTTTGGAGATGAATTTTCATCACTGTCACTTCCTACTCCCATTAAATTTATGTGAAAGTCTTCGTTTTTTTTTGTCTCTTTTATTGCACCTTTCTTAAAACTTGGTGAAAGGAAACGTTGATTTTTTCCTACTTTCTTTGATTCCATTTTTTTTGAAGTTTATTAAGTTTTTTATAATTTTTTTTATCTTTTATTAAATTTTATTTAATTCTTTTAATATATATTTAAATTGGATTTTTTAATTTATATAGATTTAAAAAATTATTATTTGACTCTTTTATTATTCTATAATGAATAAAATGAGATTTTTTAATTATCATTAAAAGATGTATATTTAAATTTTAAATTATTATATCATTTTTCAAAATAATATATCTTCTCTTAAATCATAAAGAGAATTTGATATTTATAGTATACATAATAAAATCAAACATCTTATATTTGTTTTTTTTTGTAATATTTATTTCATAATTAATATAAATAATAATATTATCATTTACTATAATAATTTTTTTTATTCAATTATAAAATAAATAAGAACATCATACAAAAATTATAAAAAAAATACTTACTAATTTATATATAAAGATTTATTAATTCCAATTAATATTATTACCATCCTCCTTTATTCTTATTATTATTCAAATCCATAATTCCATAATTTAAAAAATCATTTTTGCTTTGAGGATTACTTACATTTTGATTAATTCCTCCCATAAAAACTTGAGGAATCATTAAATTATTATTTCTCATTCCTAAATTATTATTTTGAACCATAATATTTCTTCCAAAAAGAATAGGAGAAGCAATAGGACTTCCTAAAGGACTATTAATAATAGGAGAATGAATAGGTGAATGAACAGGTGAATTAATTAATCTCATTGGAGACATCATTTGATTATTTATCATAGGACTTGCAAAAGGTGAATTATTAATTGAAAGTTGTGTACGAATCATTGGAGAATTTCCTGGAGAATGCATATTTTTTATTTGATACATATCTTTATGATTAAAATATGTATTTGAAAATGTATTTCCTCTATCTGAAATTGGTGATGATGATATATGATCATTTGATGAACAAAATGAATTATTATTTTGGTTTTTTAAATCTTGATTTAAATTCAAATTTAAATGAGATGATGATGCTAAAATAGTTTTCCATTTTTTTATTAATTTCTTATCTGATAATTTTTCTAAACTTTTTTTAATTGAATTTACTAATTTTGTTTTCTTTCTTCCAGATGTTAATTTTAATGCTTTTTGAAGAACAAAATTACCAAATGGATTTTTAATTAATGTTAATATATTACAATTTTTACTTATTTCATCAATGAATTCATCTAATAACTTACTTTCACTTTTTTCAATACATTTCTCAATAACATTAGAAGAATATCTCTGACATGATAAAGTAATTAAATTTGATGAAAAAGATTGAATTAAAGGTTGTGAAAAATCTCTATTCCAACTATCAATAGCAACTTGTATAGTATAATTACCATATTGATTATATATTAAAGTCATTGAATTTTTTGTAATCACATCTCTAATTCTTAATAAATTTTCTTCTTTTTTACTTTGATAAATAATTTTTTTACAAACAAAAAGACCATTTGGATTACTTGATAATTGAATAAAATTCTCAATTATAATATCATAAATTTCTTGAATTAAAGTTTCATCAAAACATAAAATCATTTTTTCAATTACATGAACTCCTTGTGCATTATTACATAAATCTAAAATTTTTCCATGAATAGATTTCATAATTAAAGGTAATTCATCATTTATATCTAATTGACCAATTACTGCTTGTAAAGGATAAGTTCCAATTTTAGAATTTGAAATATCAATAATTTTATTAATTATTGAATTTAAAAAAATTTTTCTTTCTTCTTTTTTAAGAACACCAAAAAATTTCTGACAAAAATAATTTGCATAAGGATCAACCATACAATCTGAAATATAAGGTGAAATTTCAGAAAATATTTTTTTTAATATTTCATAATTTGAATTAGCATAAATTTTTTGCATGTATCTTGAACCATTTTGAGATGTTATTAAATTTAAAAAATTACCTTTTAATTTATTATAATCATCAATATCAATTGAATTTTTATTTGAAATTATTTTTTCTATTTTTTCTCCTTGTTCATTCAAAACACAAAATTCAGGTATTTCATTTATTGAATTAATCTCTTCATTATTATTATTTTGAGGTTGCATTTCATTATTAATAAAAAGTTGAAGTGGTTTTTTTTCTGATTCTGAAATTGGTTTTTGATTTACAAAAAGTTTTGGAGGATTTTTTTCTGGATCTGAAAGATATTCTTCTCCTATAAAAATTTTTGGACTTTCTAATGAATATTGTCTATTAAATTTTTGATTCTGTGGTTTTATTGATGATTCTTTTTCTTCATCATCATCAAAAACATTAATTAATATTCTTTCTACATTTTTCATCATATCTAATTCAATTGATGTTTTTTTTTCCATATTTGATATTAAAATTTTATATATATATATAAATTATTTTTTATAATATTTTTAATTTTTTATTTTTTAGTTTATTTTTTTATTGGAAAAAATATAAAGTATATTATATTTATAAGAAAAATATAATTTAAAATTAAAAATAAAATGAGTAGTTTTATAAATGAATCACCAATTCAAAATCAAAATAAAATAGATTTAAATGCAGATAATGCAGGATATAGTGAAGAAACTAAAATGACAAGAAAAATAGAATTTGATAGAGGTACACCATTAAATTATGATTTTCCATCAAATGAAGTATATACAATCCCTTATACAGTAAAAGGTTTTTTTATTTTTACATGGGCTAAAATAGGAAATACACCTTTTAATATATGTATAATTGTAATATTTCTTTTTTATTTACTTGCATATTTATGTGAAATGAAAGCAGTAAGTCAATTAAAATTATTTTATTCAATTTCATTTCATATTTGTACTCTTATAATTGAATTTCTTGTAGCATGTATTGAATATATTAAAATTTATATGAATGATAGAAAAATAAATAATCAAAAAGCAAGAATTTATGATAATGAAACTAGAAAATTTATAGAAAAAAGATGGCAAAATATTAAAGTAGGAAATATTATATGTGTAAAAAAAGATGAAGTTGTTCCTGCTGATATAATAATATTAGAAGCTTTAGATCATAATCATCAATGTTATTTAGATTATTCATCTGTAAATGGAATATTTGATTCTTTTGTTATGAAAAGAGCTTGTGCTGATACTCATGCTCCTGTAATGAAAAAAATATTACTTGGAGAATATATAAAAAATATAAAAGGATTTTTAAAATATGAAGAACCAAATTCAAATATGCATAATTTTAACGGTAGATTAAAATTAGAATCTTTCCCAAGAGCATCTGATATTAAAGATGATAATTTTATTATGAGAGGAAGTACAATTAAAAATATTCCTTTTGTTTATGGATTAGTTGTTTATACTGGAATGGAAACTAAAATAATGATGACATTAAAATTTACTCAAAGTTCAAATACTACAGGTTCTCATGATACTCCTTCTGGAAATCATATGTTACATTCTCATAGAAATCAATTTGCTTCTGTTATTATTAAAAGAGATAGAGAAATTATGAAAGTAACTTTAAAATTTATTCAATATCTTTTAATTTGTTTATATTTTAGTTTACTTGTTTTATTAATATTAATTGAGTTACATAAATCTTATTTATGTTATTATTCATTTAAATCTCCTTTAGGTGATGATCATTATTATCTTATTTTTTATTCTATTGATCAGAAAAATATTAATAATGCAAAAAATAGTAAAACTGATCCATTTTATGAAATGTTTTTAACTACTGTAAAATATACTTTAACACTTCATTTTATTTTTCCATTTGATTGGTTTGGTTTAATTGAAATAGCATATTTTATATTAACTAAATTTATTCAATGGGATGAAAAAATATTATTAAAATCAAAAAATAAAGTAGAAGTTATTAATGCAAATTGTTTAGCAGATTTTGGTCAAGTTCGTCATATTTTAACTGATAAAACTGGAACTTTAACAAGTAGAAAATTTGCATTAAAAGCATGTTCAATTCATGGTAAATTATATTCATTTGATGAATTAGAACAAAAAGATGAAAATTATGTTTTTAGAATTAAAGATAATGATTTAAAAAATTTAGAAATTTATCAAGAATTACATTCAAATAGTAAATTTGCTCCATATATAAGTGAATTTTTAGAAGATTTATGTTTATGTCATAGTGTAAAATTATATAAAGTTGAAAAAAATGAAACTACATCAAATACACTTTTTGGTTCTTCATATGCAGAAGAAAAAGCAATGTTAAGAACATTTGAAAAAATAGGTTTTAAAATAATAAAAATAAAAAATAGTATAATTACACTAGATATTGATGGTCAAAAAAAATATTACCAAATAATAGGATTAAATAAATACACAGAAGAAAGAAATAGAATGTCAATATTAATTAGAAATGAAAATGATCCAGGAAGTATATTATTATGTAAAGCAAATGACTTATCAATATTTTCTCTAATTAAAAAATCAAACCCTGAAGTTGATAATGAAGTAACAAAATCAAGATTACAAATAAAAGAACTTTCAAAGTATGGTTATCGTCCTTTTATATTTTGTAAAAAAAATTTAACAGAAGATGAAACAAATACATTTATTGATAAATTTAAAACTGCTGAAAATTATGTAGTTAAAAGTGAAGAACATTTAAGAAATTTAGCAATAGAATATGAACAAGGATTAACTTTTATGGGTGTTTTATTTTTTGAAGAAAAAACCCCAAAAGATTTAAAATATTCAATTGCAAAATTACATAATGCAGGAATTAAAGTATGGATTGCATCAGGTGATAAAAGAGAAAATGTACTTTCAGTAGGTAAAAGTTTAAATTTATTTAATCCAAAATCAATAAGAGGTGATTTTTCTGATAAAGATAAACCAGAAGATTTAGATATTAAAATGAGTATGTTATTAATGCAATTTTTATTTCCAAATGATAAAATAAATAAAATGAAAACAAGAAAAGGAGTATCAGTAGAAGCTCAAATAAAATCATCATCAAAGGATTTAACAATATTATTAAGTGGAGGATGTTTTTCTCGTATTTGTGCAGATCAAAGAAATTTTCAATCATTAGCAACATTATTATCATATTGTACTTCTTTATTAGCTTATCAATTTACTCCAAATAATAAATATGTTTTATGTCAAATGATAAGAAATTATTGTTCTAAAAATTCAAAAGTTTTAGCAGTTGGTGATGGATTTAATGATTTTACTATGTTAAAAGAAGCTGATTTATCTATTGGAATTAGATCAAGGGAAATATTACAAGTTAGAAATACTTGTGATGTTATTGTTTCAAGATTTTCACAAATTGTTAATTTAATTATTGTTCATGGTACTTGGAATTTTTGGAGATTATTAAATATTGCACTTTTATCTTTTTATGCTAATTTTATTATCACTGTTCCTATGTTTATTCATCAAAATTCAAATCCTATTGGAAGTTGTTTTTTCTTATTTAGTCCTGGAATACTTACTTTAAATATTATTACTATTAATCTTTTTATTATTTTTGTTTTTTGTTTTGATCAACCTGTTGAAAGAACTCTTTTAACAATTAATCATAATGTTTATAAAGAAAATTTTTATGATACTAAAAAAATAATTTTTGAATTTGGTTTAGAAATTATTAGAGGACTTGCTGATTCTTTAATTATTTATTTTTATTTTTATAAAAATGATCCTGTGAATAAACAAGGTGAAAATGCTGATGGAGAAATTTTTGGTATTAGTATTTTTATGACTTTATATGCTGTTATTATTTTTAAAGTTTATTCATTGAGATTAAAAAGTATAAATATAATACAAGTTTTATGTGGAATTATTTGTGTTATTATTATTTTTTCAATAAGTTATATTAATTATTTTCATCAAAAAATTATAATTCAAGGTTTTTCATATTTAGTACTTTTTTTTAATGCTATGTTATTAATTGGAATTTGCTTTTTATATGAATATATTGCATCTGCTTTTGTCACATATTTCTCAGATGAAGATTTTATATCAAAATTAACTAGATTATTTGTTGATTATATTAAAGATAATTTATTTTTTAAAAATTATAATATGATGTATACATCATTAGCTAAAGAAATGCCACCTATTATTAATAAAATAGATAAAATTACATATCCTGAAGTTTTAGAAAAAATTTATGCAAATGGTCATTCATTAGACCCTGCTTTGGAAAATATGGCTGATGTGTCAAATGAAGAAGTTGCAAATTTAAAAATTCAAAAACCTTTTTTACAATTTTTTGATAAAAAAATAGAAATGGATTATAAAATATATATGTCAAAAGGAAATAGTAAAAATTTTTTAGTTTATATAATTGCATTATTTCTCTTTTGGATCACTGATATTTCAATTGAAGGAATTAATAAACAAAAAGTTCCAGTTTATTTAAAATTAAGTTATATGATTTTAGGTATTTTTTTATTTATTCCTTGCTTAATGGACAAATTCAATCAAATTTTTCCATTTTATTTATTCCTTCTTTTAACTTTAGAAATTATTGGGATTTATATAGATAAAGATAATAATGATACAAGAATATGTGTTCAAACTTTTGTTATATTATCATTTCCTCTTTATTATAGTAGTAATTCATTTTCAATTATGGTTTTATTATCAGTTTATTATTGTATAAGTATAACTCCTGCTATATATTTAAATGATTTTGGTTTTAAAGAAGAAACACAAAATGAATACTTTTTATATTCAAATCTTCCTCTTTTATATCGTCGGCAAATCTATACTTATGGTTTAGTTTTAATGATGATAATATATTCATATTTCATTCAATTAAATTATAGAGTTGAATTTTTAAAATATTATAAAAGTAAAATTGAATTAAAAAAAGACAATTTAATAATGGCAAACTTAATCCCAGATTTTGTAAGAGCAAAATATAATAGAAGAGAAAGAGGTGCAGTATATGGATATGAAACAGTAACAATAGTATTTTGTGATTTAAGTGACTTTGATTCATTAGTAGCAAAATTGACACCAAAAGATTTAATAACATTCCTTGATGAATTATATTCAGTAATGGATCAATTTTGTCAATTACATGGATTACAAAAAATAGAAACTGTAGGTAAAACTTATATGGCTGCAGGAGGAATAAAAGAATGTGAAGTTGATGTTGATCCAATTACACTTTCAGTACATCCTGCAATAAGAAGTTTTGAATTTAGTATGGATATTTTAGATTTAGTACAAAAAATGATTTTAACTTCAGGTGATAAAATAAAAGTTAAAATTGGTATTCATACTGGTAAAGTTATACCTGCTGTTGTAGGTGAACATAAACCACAATTTTCTCTTATTGGTGATGCTGTAAATACAACAGCAAGAATGTGTACTAATTCAAAAGATAATTGTGTTAATTGTTCTGAATTTTCATATGAGGAAATTAAACAAAAATATAAAGATTTTACACAATCAACAAAAGAAGTTAAAGGTAAAGGAATGATGAATTTATATTTATATGATCCTTCAAAACATAAAAAAGTAGGTTTAGATTCTAAATTAAGAGGTTTTGGAAGAGATCAATCTGGAAATATGATTGTTAAAAGTGTTACTAAAAATGTTCCTGTTCTTGTAAGACAAGGAACAAAAAATTCTAGAGGAGGTAATAATAATATGATTAAAACTAATGAAAATAATTATATTAAAAGTAATTTTGATAAAATTAGTGTTAATACTAATAAAAGAAATAGTATTGATTCTTCTATATTTATTGTTGAGAATTCTAAAGATTTACTTGTAAATGCTAATAATACTATTAATAATTTATTAGGACATGGGGAAGGAGAAGAATATTTTAATAATTATTATGATGAAAAGAAAAATAAACAAATTGTTGTTGAAAAAAAACCTGAAGATGATTTAGTTGTTAAAAATTTGTTTTTTACTAAATCTTTTCTTTTATATAAATTTAATGATGAAGTAGCAAAAAATGGTTTTAATAGATTTGAAAAAATAAAATTACAACATTGTGAAATAAGATCAATTATTATTAATGGTATTTTAATTGGTGTTTTATTATTTGGTTTATATATGATTAGTCAATATGCAATTGAATCAGATGAACCTATATATTTAATTATAATTTGTAATGCAATTTTTTTAGTATTATTAGTTGGAGTTGTATATAGAACAAATATGTTAATTCAATCATATCCTCAACAATTTCCTTATTTAATTATGATTATTTATTTAGGATTATCAATAACAGAACAAGTTGCATTTAATGTAATTAGTGATCAATATAGTTTAAATTTTTTAGTTCAACAAATTTTAATTTTAACATCATTAGAAACATGTGGTATATTAAATTATTATCAATTATCATATAATTTTCAAGCATATATTTTAATATTTGTAATAAATTGTATAATTAATCGTAATGATCATAGAATTAAAAAAGCATGTATATTTTTAATAGTATTAGTAATAATAAAATATATATATATGCTAATAACATATTTCAATTTAACAATTCATTTCATTGTAAATCAAGAAGAAAGTAAATCTTTAAATGAGAAAGAAAAAATGTTATTTAATCTTATGCCACTTCATGTAGTTCAAAATATGAAAGATGATATTCCAGTAGCAGATGTATTAGATAATGTAACATTATTATTTGCAGATATAGTAAGATATACAGATTTTGGTAATTGTCATGAACCAGTTGAAGTTGTTCATATGTTAATGGAACTTTTCAAAAGATTTGATAATGCTACAAAGGAATGTTCTGTATATAAAGTACATACAATTGGTGATTGTTATGTAGTAATGGGATTTAATGGTAAAGTTTCAATGAATGATAGAAATTATTATGAAGAAGCTAAAAATGTATGTAAAATGGGTGAATGTATGATTAAAATTATAAGAGAAGTTAGAAAAAAAGTTAATTTTGAAAAATTAGATATGAGAATTGGAATTCATACTGGTCCTGTTATTGCTGGTATTATTGGAAGTACTGTTGTTAGATATGATATTTTTGGAAGTGATGTTTTAATTGCTAATAAAATGGAAAGTGCTGGTGTACCTGGTAGAATTAATATATCTGAAGAAACTAAAAAATTACTTGAAAGTAAAGAAATGCCTTATAATTTAGTTCTTAATAAAGTTGTACAAATTCCTAGTGTAGGAAAAGAAATTAAATGTTTTCTTATTGATAATGGAGATCCTGATAAACAATAATAATTAATAGTTTTTTTACATGTTTAATTAATATTTTATATAATATTAATAGTATATTATTTGTTTATATTTACTATATTTTTATTTTAATTTGGTTTATTTATTAATAATAATAAATAGATTTATTTTTTTAATAGATTTATTTTTTTAGATTTTTACATATATATAATAATTTAATTCTATATTTATAAATATATTTTTCATAATTCATAATAAATAAAGTTTTTCAAATCCTTATTTTTTAATTGGAGAATTTCATTTTTCTTTAATTGGAAAATTCATTAGTAAGAAAAGTTTTTAAATTTTGATTTAAGTTAATAAGGTTTATAACTATCATTAGATTTTATATTTTTTGATTTTGCAGGTCCATACATATTTTTAATTAAATCTTCTTTTTGTTCTATTATTTTTTTTTCTTCTTTTTCTTTATTTTTTTCACTTTTTATTTCAAAAGAATTTGAATTTGAACTATAATTTTTATCATCTCTTTCTTCAGGAAATAATTTTATTTTTTCAGAATTTATTTTATAATTATTTAAATTTGATATATCCTTACCACGAAAATCAAATAATTTATAATGAAAATAATTATACCATGATGGATTCTTTATATATTTATTAAAATAATCTTGAAATTTTTCATTATCAAATTTCTTATTTATTATAATATTTGATTTATCATATAAAAATTTATTTTTAAAAAATTGTTCTTGATTATTAATTTTTTCATTATTATTTGGTAATAATTGTAAATACAAATTATTATTTAAAGAAGTATTAATTTCATTATTTATTTCTTTATTAATTTCATGATTATTATTATTATTTAAATTTATAGTAATATTATCTTTAGGAGAAGTTTCATGAAAATAATTAAATAACTTATTTTTATTTTCAATTAAACTATTATTTTGATTTGAATTAAAATTAACATTATCAGGTAACAAAAAATTTTTTAAATTTTTATTAGAAACATAATTTATTTTAGGTTGAGCTCTTTTACATTCTATCCATTTACCATAAAGAAAATGACAATTAGCATATGATAATATTTTATCAATTGTTTCTTTTTCAGAAAAAATAATAAATCCAAATCCTCTACTTCTTCCAGTAACTTTATCTTTCATTATAATAATTTTATCAATTTTACCAAATTGACTAAAATAATTCCTTAAAGATTCAGTTGTTAAAGAAGAATGAAGTCCTCCAACAAACATTTTCCTTTGATATAAAGGAATTTGATTTTTTTTATTTATACTTTTATTATTTTTTGATATTAATGTTAAATTTGATTTTTCAATTGAAGATGAATTATTTCTTTTTAATTTCTTATTTTTATTTTGAGATAAAATATTTTCTATTTTTTCTTTTGGAATTGCTAATTTACAATCTAATTTTTTTCCTTTTAATATATGAGGTTGAGATTTTAAAAGTTCTTCAATATTGTTTTCATTTTCTAAAGTTATAAATCCAAAACCTCTTTGATGTTCTATTTATAATAATTAATTTTTTATATAAATTAAATTACTTGTATTTTTATCTGTAATTATTACACAATCTGTTAAATGACCATATTTACTTTCAAAATAATTATTTAGATCATCTAAATTTTTTAAATTACAAAATTACTCTTTGTTATATTTTTTGATATTCCACCAATGAAAATTTTATTATTGCTTTAAATTAAAATAATATCTTACTGATTTGGAGAAGACATTGATTATTTATTTTTAATAAATTATTTTTAAATAATTTTTTTTAAAAGTTTTAAAAATAAGGTATAAGATATTTAGAAGTTAAATAATTAAATCAAAAAAAGAAAATTTAATTCCTTAAATTTAAGGTAAGGTATACAATATTTTTTTTTTAATTTAATTAAAAAAAAATAAAATTAATAAAAATAAAAAAAAATAAACTTAACACTTAAATAATTTCTACCATAATATAAATAACTCACTTATTTAAATAATTAATATATCCAAATGACAATTATGATTAATTCATTTATATTTATTCCTATATAATAACAAAATTTACATATTAATGTATATCATTATCATCTTCATGTGTACATTTTAAATAACTTAATCTTTTAATTTGTGTATTATCTTCGACTTGAATAGTGCAATGATGAATACCATATTTTTGGCAAATTAAAGTTGCTTGTTCTAAAGTTTTTTGAGGAGAATTACTAAGAATATGTAAACTAATACTAGGTCTTCCAATACTAATACACCAAATATGAATATCATGAATATTTACAACTCCAATAACTTTTTGTAACTCATTATACAATTTTTCGGCATTAATATCTCCAGGTGCAGCTTCCATTAAAACATTAATACAATCTTTAGAAACTGGAATAGTTGTACATAAGACAATAATTGCAAAAACAAAAGTACAAATAGGATCAAAGATTCTTATACCTGGATGAGTATCTTGAAAAGTATAAATGACAATAGCTGCTATTAAAACACCAAGTGATTGTATCATATCACCAATAATATGAATATAAGCTGCTCTAATAACAGGATTATCATCAGCATTATTTTCATTTTCTTCTCCTAATAAAGGACTTTCTAAATTTTCATCAATTTCTTGATTCATTTGACCAATAGCTTTCCCATCCATAACATTTGGAACTGGATTATAAGCGAGTACTCTACTCATAATTATATTAAAAATTAATCCACAAGTAGCAATCCCCATCATAATTAAACCTATAATTTCTCTTGGATGAAAAATTCTATCAATTGCTTCATTTATAAGCCAAACAGTAAGTACCCATATAATTAAAATTGATGATAATGCTCCAATAACTTCTGCTCTATGATAACCATAAGTTAAAGATGGATTTGCTGGTCTCATTGCAATAAATAAAGAAAACATTGATATTAAAAATCCTGCTAAATCCGATAATAAATGAGCTGCATCTGTCATAATTGCTAATGAACCTGCTATATATCCACCTACAAATTCTATTGTCATAAACGTTGCACAAAAGAAACAAATACGAATTAATTTTGATATGGCATTTTTATTTTCTTCTTTTAACTTTTTTTGAAAATCACTATTTTTGAAATGTTCTTCTAATGCTACTGGCTCATTCTGTATAGGAATAGAAGACATATTTGTTAATTTTTTATTAATTGTATAATGAAGTTTAATTTATAAATATTATAATTTTAATATATTTGTCACAAATTAAAATTTAATATATAATTATAATTATCAATATTTAAAATTTATTTTATCAATTCCAATTTAAATTTTTATAAATAGTATATTCATAAATAAAAAAATAATTTAATCAATAAAATAATAAATAAATATAAATGGAACCGAAAAGAATAATACTCTTTTCTTCATCTTATCACGTAGAAGAAATAAGAAAATTTTTAAATTCTTTGGGTCAACATCCACAAGCAACAATAGATTTAATAGCACTTCCAACAGAAGAATATAAAGATGTATCAAAATATGATTATGTAGGATTTGCCTCAGGATTATGGAAATGGGATTATAGTCGTCAAGTTTATGATCATTTATATAAAATATATGGATTAAAAGGAAAACTATGTTTCTCTTTTGCAATAACAGGAAATCCTTTTGAAAGAAGAGGTTATTATTTAAAAGATCCTATTGAAAAACAAGGTGGAATATTTTTAGGTGGATTAGTTGGTAAAGGAAATATTTATGGTTTTATGGATAATGGTACTGAAGAACCTGATCCAGACTTTATTCAACAAGGTAAAACTTTTCTTGCTGGAGTTTTTAATATGGATTATAGAGCTTATTTAAATAATCCTCAATTACCTAATCCTATGAATCCACCAAGTCGTCAACAAAATTTTTATGGAATGAGAAGTATGGGACCAAATATGGGAATGACAATGACTAATAATGGACAAATGGGAGGTAATTTTGATCCTAATATGAATAATAATAATATGAATGGACAAAATTTTAATCCGAATATGAATAATAATAATATGAATGGACAAGGTAATTTTGATCCTAATAATCCTAATAATAATATGGGTAATAATGGACCATATCAACAAACTATGCAAATGGGAGGAACAATGAATAATCCTCAAGGTATGGGAAATCAATACGGACAACCTGGTATTAATGACCAATATGGACAAAGTGGAATGAATAATCAATATGGACAACCAGGAATGGGAAATCAATTTGGACAAACTGGTATGAGTGGTCAATATGGTCAAACTGGAATGGGAAGTCAATATGGACAACCTGGAATGGGAAATCAATTTGGACAACAAGGAATGAATAATCAATATGGACAACCTGGAATGAATAATCAATATGGACAAACTGGTATGAATGGTCAATATGGACAACCTGGAATGGGAAATCAATATAATATGGGAGGTCAATATGGACAACAAGGTTATTATGGTAATAATTATTATGGTCAAGGAAGAGGTTATGGTAGGGACAGATTTAGAGAATTAGATCCTGATGTAAGATTAGAAGCTCCACCAGGATGGTATGATAAAGAACATTTAAGACTTCAAGCAGCAAAAGAAAGAGAAAAATATTTTTATAATGGTGAAAAGGATATTACAGAGTATCAAGATAAATATATTTCATATGCTGAACAAAAAAAAGAACATCCATATTAAATAAATATTTTAATTCTTAAATTTTAAAATTTTTAATAATTTTATAAAATTAATTAACATTTCATTAAAAAAAACTAAAATATTTAAAAAAATAAAATAAAAAATATAATAAATATTGTTGAAAAAAAATAAAAAAAGAAGTATATGATAAAAGCAAACAAAGAATCGAATAAAGTATACAAATTAATAATGATTCGTCATGGTGAAAGCAAATTTAATAGAGGAAATTTTTTCACAGGATGGACAGATGTTGAATTAACTAATACAGGAGAAAAAGAAGCATATGGAGCAGGAAAGATATTAAAATTCCATAATTATAAATTTGATAAATGTTATACATCAACATTAAAACGTTGTATAAAAACAGCATTTGATATTTTAGATCAATTAGACTTACTTTATATTCCAGTAATAAAAAATTTCCATTTAAATGAAAGACATTATGGAGCAATTCAAGGATTTAATAAAGAAGAAACAGCAAGAAAATATGGTGAAGAAATATGTCGTAAATGGAGAAGATCATATGAATTTTCACCACCAAAATTAAATGAAAATGATGAAAGAAATCCTGCTAATATTGAACAATATAAAAATATTGATAAAAAAGAATTACCATTAAGTGAATCTTTGAGAGATACTGTTCATAGGGTTGTTCCTTATTTTAATAATGTTATTGTTCCTGAAATTAAAAGTGGAAAAAAAATTTTAATTGTTGCTCATGGAAATTCAATGAGAGCTTTAATTAAGTATTTAGATAAAATTACTGATGATGGTATTGTTGATGTTGATATTCCTAATGCTATTCCTCTTGTTTATGAATTTAATGAAGATTTTCAACCTATTAGACATTATTATTTAGGTGATCAAAAAATGATAGATGAAAAAATTCAAAAAATTAAAAGAATTGAAAGCTTTCATCTTGAAAAATAATTTGTAAATTCATAATATTTAATGTTTATTTGGAGTGTTATTTTGGATATTTATTAATTATTATAAATTTAAATGTAGTCTTGTATTCATGCATGTTTTTTTTTTTGGTTTAAAATATTAAAATTAATAAATATGTGTTTTAAATGTTTTTTTGTAAATAAAAAAAATTACCTATTTATTTATTTAATAATAATGGTAGTGGTGAAGATGTATATACCATATTACCATTATTATTATTATTATTATTATTATTATATTTATCTATATTATTTATATTTTCATTATTGAGAGTTTCTAACCTTTCATATTCAGTAACTAGAGTATTATTATAATTATTTGTATCTTTTTTTAATGTTTTTTGAATATTTTCAATCATTAAAATCATTTCGATTATTTTTTCTTCACTTATAAATTCTTCTCTTTTATCTTGCAGTTTTTCTATATATGAATATTTTCTTAATAAACTCACTGTTGTAATATAATGAATCCATTTTAATTTTTTTGGATTTTTTTCTTTATTAATTATGTTTATATTATTTACTTTTGAAATAGAAATTGAATTATTATCTCCATTAGTAATAAAAGGATGATTTCTTTTCACAAAACTTTTAGAACCAATATTTCTTGAAGCAGAAACTATTTGATCATCTAAATTTTTACTTTTTTTCCTTAAATTATTCTTTTGATTATCATTTGAAGTAAAAATAGATTTATTACTTTTTAATATCTTTTTACTATTTTCATTTTTATTAAGTTCTTCATTAAAATCAATAAGTTCTTGATAATTATTGAAAAAAAAATAATTAACAAATTTAACAATTAACATAGCAATTTCTAAAATACCATCAATTCCTCCTGCAACATCTTGTATTTTTTTATAAGATCTTTCATAAGTGTCAATAGTATTTTGCATCCAAAAATAAAAACAACCTAAAATATTATAATCAGTAACAGAGTGTGTAATTTTTTCATTATAATCAAAATTATATGAAACTTGAGATTTTAGATTATCAAAAAATAAAGCATCATTAGTTTTCACAACAAGTGGATGAAAATTTAAATGATTTAAAGTAAAAGAATCAGAATTCAACTCATTTGATACTCTATGAATAGAATTAATAATAGGTTTTTTATATTGTTCAACATTAACATAATTATCAATAAAATAAATTGCATAAGCATGAGCATTTGCAATAAATTCATCTTGTTTACTTTTAGAATAGCAATTATTATTATTTACTACACTATTATTTTGACATCTTTGAATATAAATACCATATTCAAAATTATTAAATTGTGAAGCTCCATGTACCAAAGTAGGCCATTCAAAATCTTCATCATTTTTACTTTTTAAACTATTAGTATCCTTATTATAATATTTAGAAATACAAACACTATTAGTTAAATTATCAATTTGAGAAGAAGTATAATACTGTTTTAAATCACCTAAATCACTAACTTCACAATATTCATATATCCAATATGAATATTTTGATAAATCATTATCTTCTACATAAAGACCATCATTAGCATTTACTCCAATTACACTAATCGCTTTTGGATCAATTTCCATTTCAACTCCATTATAATTAACTAAAGAAATATAATGAAAAAGTGATGAAGAATTTAAAGGATAATTATCTATTTCTTCTATATATTTTGTAAAATAAAATGATGTTGGATTTTGTTTTTTGATTACATCTATTGAAAGATATCCTATTAAAAATATTATGAAAACTCCCATTAATATTGATAATATTCCTGATAATATAGAAGCATGATGATCTTGACCTTTATAATATAAGGTTATATCTGCTGAGAGAAAATCAACTTTTTTCAAAAACATTTTTTATTATTTATTTATTTATAATTGAAGTAGATTATTATTTTTTGTATTTTATGTTTATTTTATAAATAAAAAGGATTTTATAAATAAAACAAAATAATATGATTTTTTATATTCAAATTAAAAAATTATGATAAAGAATGAATTAAATATTAGATAATGTGTTTTTAAAGTATTCAAAAATTTCTTAAAATACTTATTGAAAATATAAAATATTATTTTATTTAGAAATTAATTATCATTATTTTTATATATTAAAATTACAAAATACAGTTTATTTTTATAACTTATTTTATTGGTTATAAAACAATAAGATAAATAAAACAAAAAAAATATAATTAATGTGTTCAAATTATATATTTATTATTAAATATTTTTTAAAATAAAATAATTCAAATAAAATAATAATAATGAAAATATATGAAAATAATCCTAATTATATATTTCATGAAAGTATTGATGATAAATTAGAAAATAAAATGTTTAGATATCAATCAAAAAAACAAATTAATTTTGATTCATCATCAGATTCTTCTTCTGAATTTAATAATATTCAATATTATGAAAATTTTTTAAAATCATTAAAAAAAGAAAATAAAAGTAAAACACCAAATTTTACTCCAGAAACTTTATATAAAAAATCATCAAAAAAAAAACATTATCTTTCAAAAGAATTTAGAAAAAGATTAAATAAAAGAAACTCAAAAGGAAATATATTAAACAATAATAATATTAAATTATATAATTTAAATGATGATTCAAATAATGAAAATAATTTTTTTCAACTAAAAGCAAAATCAATGTCAAAAAATTTTATGATAAATAATTTAAATATTGAAGAATCTCCAAGAAAAAATAATAATGAATCAATTAATCCAAAAAAAAATGAACATCATAAAAATAATATAAATTATTTATCAAATAATCAAATTAATGAAGTTGATGAATCAATAAATTCTCTTCAATATACAAAAGTAAAAAATGAAATTGTTAAAGTTTCTTCACCTAAAAAACATTCTCATTTTTTTGAAGATAAAAATAATAATAAAGATATTAATTATAATCAAAAAAAACATATTCATAAGATTCAAGATGATAATATTAAAAATAAAGAATTAAAATTAAATTTAAAAAATCATGAAATTAAAAAATGTAATACATTAAATCCATTATTAAAATATGCTGATGAAAAATTAAATACTAAAGTTGACAATAATACTTCAAGAAATAATAATAATTTTCAATATTCAATTCCAATAAAAAAAAAAAAAAAATTATTATGTTTTTGTATTCCTTTTGGGTAATTTATTAAAAAAATATAAATAATCCTATATATAAATGTTTGATAGTTAGTATATATTGTTCTTAATTTTATATTTTATAGTCTAAATAATTTATTATATTTATATATTCTAGTAATAATAAAACTTTTTTAATTATCATTAAATTTTTCTTGTTAATATTTTATAAAATAAAATGAATACAAATAATTTATATTCAAATATAACTCTTAATCCAAAAAGTGCTATTTCATTTTCGGATTCATTTACAATAGAACATTCTGATACTCATTTTAGGAATAATAAAAAATGTTTAACACAATTTTCTTCCCCTTTAGTTTCATATCATAAAATCAGTAATAAATATTTATTTAGAAAATTTTCAGAAAATAATAAAAATATGATTGATTTAGAAAATAGTAATAATTTCATTAGAAAAGATTTATTATTTGAACAAAAAAATAATATTTCTAATTCTGAAAATGAATATAATGAAGAAAATGAATCCGAAGATAATTTCGAACCATCAAATAATATTTTTAATGAAAATAAAATTATAAATAATAATTTAGATATAGATGAATATAAACATTTAAAATCAAATAGTAATTATTATCAAACATCTCAAGAGTCTCTAAATAAGGAAAATACAATTAAAAATAATATATCATATTCTCCAACAAATATAATTAATATTAATTATAATAATAACAATAAAGAACTAATATTAAATCAAACTCCTAATCAAATAATGAATTTAAATATAATTAATCAGTTTAATTTAGTAAATAATAATAATTTCCAAAGACCAAGATTTAAATCATCAAATATTATTGAAGGAAATTTTATATTTCCAATATTTAGTAATAATAATAATATTAATAATATTAATAAGAAAGAAATTAATACTGAAATGTTTGGAAGAAAAGGATGGATTTGCTCTTTTTGTAATAATTTTAATTTTGAATCAAGGAATAAATGTAATAAATGTAAACAAAATAAGACTCCAATAAAAAATAAAAAAAAAAATAATAATAATGATAATAATTTTCATAAAAATAATAACAATGAAAATAAAACTCAAAAACAATTTTCAGAAAGAGAAGGGGATTGGATTTGTTTTAATTGTAAAAACGTTAATTTTGCTTTTAGGAAACTTTGCAATAGATGTCAATTATCTAAAATTGAGTCTGAAAGTTTATTTAAAATTAATTTTCAAATGTTTAATTCTAATATTGTTGGTAATGATAATTAATATAAATATATATTTAGTATGTTTTTACTTTTATATAGAAATAATATGTTGAATTATTTTATTAAAAAATTTGTATTCATATATTGATTAAATGTAATCATTCATAATTTGAAATATATTTTTTAACTCATTATATATAATATTTATATTTAAGTTTTAAAAAATTAACTTTTATAACTATTTTTAAATTAATTATGGAGAATAATATTTTATATTATTATTATGATAAAGAAAATAAGAATATTATTGCCCCATTATATAAAAATTTAATTCAAACAATTATATCAGAAGAAAAAATTAATTTATCAAATGAAAAAGTAATTATTTTTGAAGATGAAAATGAAAATAGAATCGAAAATGAAAATGATTATAATATATTAATTAGGAAACAAAGTAAAATAATTGTTAAAATTGAAGATAAAATATTAAATAATATAAATAAAATTATTGATAATCATTTTAATCCAATGATTAATGCAATTAAAAAAAATAATCTCCAGGAGATAAACAATTTAAAAGATATAAATAAGAAATTAAGAAATATTGAAACAAATTTTAATTCATCAATACAGAATATAGAACAGAGTTATCAAAAAATGATAAAAGAAAAAGAAAATGATGAATCAATGTATAATCAAAATATAAAACAAAATAATGATGAAATTATTATAAATATAAAAAATAAATTAAATAATAATATAGATGAGTTTAAGAAGATAAATTTTTCAAAATTTAACGAAAATTTAGAAATTAAATTGGATGAAAATTTTAATAGTGTAAAAAATTCATTTAACAATATTTTAAATTTAGTTAAAGATATTAATAATGATATTTATAAATTTCCCATAGAAAAAAAGCAAAATTTCAATGCCCTAATAGTTGTTCCAAAAGATTCATATAAAATTCCAAAAGAAACTATTATGAAAGGAAGATTTAAAATAAAGATTGAAATAAAAAATAATGGGAATGATTTTTTACCAGCTAATTGTACGATAGAAGGAAAATCAAATAATCTTTATTGTAATACAATTAATTTAGAACAAAATATTAATGAAGGAACAAATGAAATTTATTTAACGATATTATCTAAAAATATTAATACTATAAATAACACTGAAAATTTTGAAATTAAATTATATGACCCACAAAAAAAAGAAATTCATTCATGTAATATTACCATAGAAATAACAGGAGATGACAATAAAAATATTAAAAATATAATACCAGATTTTAATAAAATAAATAAAGAAAATGAAAAATATGAAAAAAAATTAATTCAAAGGAATGAATTTGAAAAAAATATAAGAATAGATGGCAATTTTGCAGAATTAAATGAAAGAATAAAAGAATTAGGTATAAAAGTTGATGCAGAAGTTTTAAGAAATCATTTAATTAGTTCAGAAGGTGATGTTGATGAAGCAGTTAATGATATATTAAATAATCTAAGTTATATTAAAAAAAATAATTAAAGTTATAAATAAAAATGAATAAAAAAGATAAAAAAAAAGAAAAAAAACAAATTGATTTTACTCAAACAAAACAAATGGCATTTAAATTCATGTATTTAGGAAAAAATTATGATGGATTAGTGATTCAAACAAATACAAAAAATACAATAGAAGAACAAATATTTACAGCATTAAAAAGATGTAATTATTTAGATAGTAAAAAATCAACAGAAGAATTAATTTCAAATTCAAATTTTTCTATTTGCGGAAGAACTGATAAAGGAGTTAATTCAAGTGGAAATGTTTTTTCTTTATCTTTAAGATATAATACTAATTATAATTATGTTAAAACTTTAAATAATTTATTACCAAATGATATTTATATTTTATCAAATATAATAGTTGATGATTCTTTTGATGCAAGATTTAGTTGTTTATATAGAGAATATAAATATTTTTTTTTAAAAAAAAATTTAAATATTAATATAATGAAACAAGCTTGCAAATTACTTGAAGGAGTTCATAATTTTAAAAAATTTTGTAAAATTGATAAAAGTGATGAAAGTTATGAAAGTAAAAATTATGAAAGAAGAATATTTGAAATTGATATTTTTGAATGTAAAAATGATTTTTTATTCCCTTTTCAAATTGAAGGTAATTTTATTAATAATGATTATTATAAGCCTTATTTTTGTTTAATAAAAGGTTCTGCTTTTTTATGGCATCAAGTAAGATGTATTATGGGAATTTTATTTTTAATTGGAAATGAATTAGAAGATATTGATTTAATTAATCAAATGTTAAATCCAAATACTGATTATAATTTTTTATATCCTATTGCTGATGATTCTAATTTAGTTTTGACTGATTGTGTTTTTGAATTTGTTAATTTAAATTCTAATGAAAGTAACGAAATTTCAAGTGATTTATTTTTTAGACTTGAAAAAGTATATCAAGATAATTTAATTCAAAGTGTTGTTAATACACATTTTTTTAATGTTATTTTTAATACTAATTTAAATTTTTTTCAAATGTTAAATAATGAAAAAAAAGGGAAAAAAGAAATTTTTAATTTAATAAATAATGATTTTAGAAGAAAAAAAAAATATACTAAAATGTTACAACATAAAACAAATAGAATCAAAAATAAAAATAAATAATTAAACAATTAATTAATATATAATAATGTTTTATTATTAATATTTAGTTAAATATAGGGATGTCTTATAAAAAAATTAATGTAAATTATAATACTAGAAAAATCTTTTGAAGAATTTAAATTAAAGTGTATAACTAATTTGATTTAAAAAGCCATGAAATGGAAAATTATATTTTTTATATTTTTTTTTTAGATAAAATAAGGATAAATATTACAAATAATAAAAAATATTTCAAACTTTTTCACAGCGATGAATCAATTGAAGATTTATATTTTGAATTGAAGAAAAATAAGAATGAAGATTATAATGAAAACAAGGATAAATTATATGATTCAGAGCAAGAAGAAATTAATTTTTTAAAATTCTAAATTAAAAATTTAAATTTAAATTTAATAGAAGTTCAAAATAAGTTAAAAAATCTTAAAAAAGAATAAAATAATATTTATGAAATAAAAAAAAACTTTATTGAAAAAGTAGATATTTTTCAAAATGATATCAATGAAAAATATCTAATTGAACAAATAAATAAAATTGATTATCAAAAAATAAAAATAGTGAAAATATTCAAAAATATATGGGAAATTCATATATATTTTATCATTGTAAATTGATAACTAGAAATAACTTTGAAAATGTTAAAATAAAAACAATTAAAGATTATAATCAATTTAAAATTCCATTTGAAATTTTAAATGATGGTAAAATTGACATTCCAAAAAATTCTATTATTATTCAAAATAATAAAAATGAATCTATTTTTGAAATCAAAATAATTGAAATTAGACAATAATAAAATTCAATGATAAAATATTTTTGAATTAGAGGTAAATATAAAAGATAACATTAATTTAATTCAAGATTTATATGAACTATGTATTTTTTTAATTAAAAGAAATATAGGTTTTATTAGTCAAAAAAAGGTTAAAATAAGGTTATTTTAAAACTAATAATAAAAAAAGTAGACTTTATTAATATAATAATTAAAAAATTAATTACATTTATTTATTAAAAAAAAAAAAAAATAATTAAATAATAAAAATAAATTAAATGATTAATCCAAAAAGAAAATTAGCAAAAAATATAACAAATGAAACATATAACAAAACTCCTATTGAAAATTTTGGAGAGAAACTTTTTGAAAAAATGAGTAAAAATAAAAATACTAATTTATCTAGAAAAAGAAAATCACCTTCAGAAATTAAGGAAATAATACCAAGAAATAATAAATATGGATTAGGTTATCATCCAGAAGAAGACATAAATAAAAATTTAAAAGAACCTATTTCTTTTTATGGAATAAAAATAAAAATAATAAAAGGAAAATTTAAAAATTTAACAGGGAAAATATTAAATACAAATAAATATTATAGTTTTAATGATTTGATAAAAAATAATGAAAATATAGAAATTCAATTAGATTTAAATGCACAAAAATTATATATTGAAAATAATATTATTATACAAATTACTGAAAATGATGTAATAGAAAATGATAAAAATATAAAATTAGAAGAAAGTTTTAATTCAAATTCCTATAAAGAAGAAAATTTAGAAAAAACTAAACTTGAATGGATTCAAGAAGGAATAATAATTAGAATAATAAAAGAAGATTCTAAATATTATAATACAAAAGCAAAAGTTGAAAATTTAATGGATGAATATTCATTTTGTTTATTAACAAATGATAATACTTTACATATGGAATTTACTGAAGAAGATTGTGAAACTGTAATTCCAAAAATTAATGAAGATATTATAATTTTAACAGGTGAATATAAAGGTAAATTAGCAAAATTAATTCATAGAGACAAAAAAAATAATATTGTAAATGTTCAATTATATGAAGATATATCACAAATAATTAAATTAACTCAAGATGATATTTGTATGATAAACAAATAAAAAAAATATATTTACATTTTTTATAATAAACATTAAAATAAAATTAAATATATATTATTATATAATTATTATTAAAACCAGAAATATAAATATAAAATAGTTTTGAAAATATAAAAAAAAAATGAATAAACAAAAAGGAAAATATGAATTAAGAAGAGATAAAGTTTTAGGAAGAGGATTATCAGGTCAAGTAATATTAGCATATGATAATGAGAAAAAAGTAAAGGTAGCAGCAAAATATATTCCAAATAAAATATATGATGACAAAAAAGAATTAGAATATTTAGAAAACGAAATTTTAACATCAACTGAATGTGATAGTGAAAATATAGTAAAAGTACATGATATAACAGAAATAAATGGAGAAAAATATTTAATGATAGAATATTGTAATGGAGGAGATTTATTTTCATCATTAAAAAAATACAGAGAAAAAAATGGGAAATATTTAGATGAAAAAGTGATACAAAATATAATAAGTCAAATATTAAAAGGATTAAAAAGTTTACATGATCATGCAATTGTACATCATGATATTAAACCACAAAATATTTTACTTCAATATGATAATGAAGATGATTTAAAAAATTTAAATTATATGAAATGTACATTTAAAATTGCAGATTTTGGTTTATCAAAATATAAATATGATAATCAAGAAAAAAATATTGGAGGAAGTCCTTTATATATGGAACCTACATTATTTAGTAAAGATGTTAAAGATGAAGAAATTGAAAATGAAAAAGTTGATATTTGGGCTCTTGGTATTTTAACTTATGAATTATTATATTCTTTTAGTCCTTTTGAAAATAAAGAAGATAATGTTAATTTTAAAAAAAATCCTATGAGAGAATTAGTTAAAAGTTTAAATGAAGGGATTTATTATATTAATATTTATTTAAGAAAAAATATTTCACTTCAAGTTATTGGTTTTTTAAATTATTGTTTACAAATTGATCAAAAAGAAAGATTAAGTTCTGAAGAATTGTTATTTACTGAATTTATTTGTATGGAACCTGATAAATTTACTTATATAAATAGTGATAATTTATTTGATAAATTCAATTTACCCGAAAACATTGCTGATGATTATAGAATTAAATTAGATATTAGAGATAAGAAAGATTTAAATAAAAAACTTGGAATTTAGATAAAGAATTTTATTTAAATGAAAAATGATATTGGATAGTTTAATTATTATTTTTTTATAGTTATTATTTATTAGTATAAAAATTTAATTTTAATTAATTATATTTCTTTGAAAAGTATTAGTTTTCAAAATTTTTTTTGATGATTCATCATAAATAAATTTGTTTTATTTTCAATTTCTTTTAAAAATTGTTGACTTGTATATTCTTGAGATTTAATTTTTTCATTAATTCTAATATTTTCTAAAATGACTAATTTTTCTTCTTTTTCATATTTTGAAATATCTCTTTTTAATTGATTATTTTCTTTCGTTATATTATCAATATTTTTCTTTATTTCTTCAATTTCACAATTAATATCAAGTGAAAAATCTGCAAAAACTTTTATTTCTTCTGATAATTGTTTAATTTCAGAATTTATTTTTTCAATTTCTTCTTCAATAATATCAATTTTTTCATTATTTGAAATTTTATTTGAAGAAACAAAAACTTTTTTTAAAAGAATTTTTTTATCAATATCATTTTTAGATATTGTTATTTCATTTATTTTATCATTTAAATTATTAATGTCATTTTTTAAATCTTCAATTTTATTTTCTTGATTTGCACATTGTTCAATTAAATATTCATATCCATTATTTTCTTTTCTATTTATATTTTGCATTTTATAAAGACAATTATTTATAAAATTCATTTTTTCATTAAAATCCATAATATTATTATCATCAGTTTCATGAGACATATTTTCAATATCAATTTTAGAAGAATAAATTTTATTCTTGTTAGAATACATTTATTAAATTTTTAAAAAAAATTAAATTTAACCAACAATTAAAATTCATTTAAAAAAATAAATAATATTTTAATTACATTTATAAAAAGATTATCTAAAAAAAAATATAACAAATCATAAAAGTTTATCTAAATAATTTCATCTTTTGAAAAAACTTCTTCATTATTATTATTATCATCATTTAAATTTGATAATCCATTTTTATTATTAACTAAATAAGAAATTTCTTCTTTATTATAATTGATTAAAGCTGCATTTAAAATGCTAACTTCAGAATCAAATTTTGAAGTTTCTTGTTTTAATTGATCCAAAGAAATTTTAATATTCTTTAATTTATTTTTATCATCTTCAGACAATTCATTTTTTTCTAAAGCTTTTAATTTATTAATTTTAATATCAACTCTTTCTTTTTCATTTTTAATATTTTCAATATCTTCTTTAATATTATCAATATCTTCTTGATAATGTTTAAGTGCATTTTGTGTTAATTTTAACTTAGATAAATTACTTTTATTCTCTTCATTATTTCCTAATGAATTTTCAATTTTATTAATTTTATTTAATTGACTATCAATTTTTTCATTATATAATTTAATCCCATCAATAATATAATAATTATTATCAAAATTAACATTAAAATTATATAATCTTTTAATAATTCCTTTATCTAAACTATCATTATTATTATTATTATTATTAACATTATTCCCACTTTCACTTTGACTTTCAAGTAATTCAGGTCCTTCTGGTATTTCTAAAATATTTTCAACTCTTTTAAATTCTTTATTCCAATCACTTTGTACAATATTACTTTGTAAAATATTATTTTTAATATTAGCACTATTAATATTATTATTTTCTTCATCATTAATAGAAATTTCAGAAGCTGCTGTATTAACATCATCACCATTATTATAAGAATTAAATCTTTTTTTACCATAACCTTGAAAAAATTTTGTCTTTGTTCCTGTTGTATTATGCTTAAATCCACCTCCGAAATTTATTCCTGTATTTGGTTTAAAACCAAAATTTGTTCCTATATTTTCTTCTAAAACTATATCATCATAACCTTTTATTTGTTCAATTTTTTGATTTCCTTCTTTAAATTTTGGTTTTTTAAAAATATAATCTTGTTTTATTAAATATTTATCACATAATTGAGTTAATACTAAACATACTCCATCACCATAGCCATATTTAAATCTTGAATTCATTAAAACTTTCACATCCATTGATTTTAAATCATCTATTAATTCATTCATTTGATTTTCATGAGATTTTTTTTTATCATATTTTTTTATTTTAATATCCAATTCTTGAATAATATTTAAATTTACATTTTGTTTTATTAAAGTCATTAACCAATTACTTAAATCATAAAAATATGAAAATTGAATTGGATAACTTTCATTAAGTGAATTATTCTCATTATTAAAATCATATCCATAAATATTAGTAGCAAAATAAAATTTATTAATAAGTTCTTTATTAAATTTTTTACAAAAATTATTTTCATAATTTAACAATCTTAACTTTTCATTAATATCATCCATAATAATAAAAGGATCAAATTTAGGTTTTTCTTCTTGTTTACTTAAATACTCATTACAAATTTTAATAACATCATTTAATTCCATTCTCTCATTAGGATTAGTTTTAATTAAACCATTAACAATTAATTTAGCAGTTTTATATTTAGGATCATCAATTTCTTTAAATTGTCCTTGAGTAATAACTTTAAATAAATCCATAACAGAAATTTTTTCATTAGTTTGAAAAGGACTTCTCAAAGTGACTAATTCATAAACAACACAACCAAGACTCCAATTATCACTTTTAAAATCATATCCTTTATTATTAATAACTTCAGGTGCCATATATAAAGGAGTACCTACACGAGAGAAAGCTTTAATAGTTTCTTTACTAAGTGAACGTCCAAGTCCAAGATCACCTAATTTAAATGTACCATCACTAAAAATTAAAATATTAGCAGGTTTTAAATCACGATGAATTACTCTTTGTTCATGCATATGTTGTAAAGCACCTGCAATTTCTCTTGTATATTGTATTATATGACATTCATCTATTAAATCACCTTCTTGTTTAAATTTTTTTATTAGTTTTTTTACATCACCTTTATCTGCCCATTCTATTGCTATGAAAAGCTCATTGTCTGCCATAAAAGAATCAAAGTATTTTACTATATTTGGATGAGATACTTTTTTTAATAAATCTACTTCTTGAAGACATTTTTGTACTGTTTCTTTATCCATTATATCGTATATTTTTATTATTTTTAATGCAACTAATTTTTGGTCTATTTGACGCTCTGCTTGGTATACGTCACTGAATTTTCCTTTACCTAAAAATTTTATTATTTTATATCCTTGGACTATACTACCATTTAATACTTGTTTTGATTCCATTTTTTTATGGTTTTATTTAATTTTTTAATTTTTAATTTGTTTTTTATTTTTTTAAATTTTATATGATAGTATATACTCGTTTTTTAGATATTAAAATTTAATATTATATATATAAAAAATATTTAAAATTTTATATCATTCTAAACAGTAGAATTATTTTTATTTTACTTTTTTTATCTTTTTTTCATAAATTTTAATTAATAATACATCATCAATTTTGGAACAAGGAAATTAATATATATATATTGAACAACTTATTGTTATTTAATATAAAGACCTAATAGAAAAAAAAATTATGTGATATGATATATATATAATAATCAACAATTAAAATAAAAATGATCTTTCATTGAACTCTTAACATAAGTTCCTTAAAATCATCAAAATTAATTTTCCCATCTTTATCTCTATCAACTTCTTTAATAGAATGTTTGAAAATAGAAAATAAAGTTGAATTACCTTTTTTAACAAAAGCTCCCATAATTTTTTCAACAGAAAGGGTTCCAGTATTATCTTTATCCAAGAACTTAAAAGCATATTTTAAATTATCATTATTCAAAGCAGAACTTTTATCAACACAAGCTCTTAAAAATTCTTCATATTCAATATAACCATTATTATCTCCATCTAACATTAAAAAAATATCATCAACAACTTTATCAACTTTTTCTTTATCTCTAAATTTATATAATCCATTAACTAATTCAATTTTAGTTAATTTACAATTTCCACTTATATTAAAATATCTAAATAATTTAAGAATAGTTTTTGTTTCTTTACTTTGAGGAATATTATGAACAACAAAAGCAAGAACTAATTGTTGAAATTTACTTTGGAATTTATAATTAAGTAAATTATCTAAATAACTTTGAATTTCTTCTTTAGTAAAATTAGAAAAAAGAGCTCTTCCATTGAATTTAGTAAAAAAACTATGATTTAAAGCTTCACTTGCACTTAATCTTTTATTAATATTTCTTTCAAGAAGTGAACTTACTAAATCTTGAACTTCTTTTGATTTTGCTAATAATTTAGGATGTTTATTATTATAAACACCAATTTTAATACTTTCAATAATATCTTCATCTGATTTACCATCAAAAGGTGCTCTTCCGACAATTAACATATATAAAATTACACCAACACTCCAAGTATCACATTTTTCATTATATTTTTGTTTTAAAACTTCAGGAGCAATATAATATGAACTTCCAACAACTGCTTTTTCATTTTTATTTTTTTTGAATATTTTAGCAGTTCCAAAATCAATTATTTTAATCCAAAAATATTCTTCTTTTGTTTTAATATCTTTTTCAATATCTGATATCATAATATTTTCTAATTTTAAATCACGATGTAAAATATGATGATCATGTAAATAATATAATCCAGAAAAAACTTGATAAAATAAAACAGCCAATTGATTTTCTGTATAACTTCTTTTAATATAACTATATAATTCTCCCTTTTTACAATATTCAGTAACAATATAAAAATCAGTTAAAGTATTATAAAATTCATATATTTTAACAATATTAGGATGATCTAATTTTTTTAATATATCAATTTCATTTTTAATTTCTAAATCATCAATTTCATTTTCTTTTACTTTTTCTATTTTTTTCATTGCAACAGTTGCTCCAGTTTGAATATTTACAACAGAGAAAACAGTACCATAAGAACCATCACCCAATCTTTTTACTACTTTATATTTTTTTGAAGGATCTCCTTTTTGTTCTTCTATTAAAGTTTGAGTTTTTACATTTAATTTCATTTCTTCTTTAAATTTACTTTCCATTCTACTTTTTTCTACTAATGTTGTACTTTTTTTACTTCTTCTTTTAAACTTTTCATTTTTTTCTTTATCATTTTTATCTACATTCGGTGTTGTACTTCTTTCTGTTTTCTCAAACATTACTTTTTTAATGTCGTTTAATTTATTTGCTTTTTTGTTTTCTTTTTTTTTATTTAAATCACTTAAATCATTTAATTGTTTATTACTTTTACTTTTTATTTCATCAAGATTTTGACTTGAATGTACTTTAAATGTCAATTTATTAGCTTTTTTATCTTTTTTTTCTTCAGTTGTTGATTCTTGTTTTTTTATTATTCCTTCATTTTTATTATTTGATGATGTTGAATTTACTTGAATTAATTTATTAGTATTATTTTGATTTGTTGTTTTTGTATTTGTTTCATTTTTTATTTGTTTTTTTTCATCATTTTCAACATTAATTGTATATTTATTTGATACTACTGCTATTCCAGGAGATGATGAACCACCACAAATTCCCATTATTTTTATTTTTTATTTTTTTTTGAATTATTATTGTATTTAAGATTAATATTTTATTATTTATTTATAATTTTTAATATTAATTTTTTTTATTTTTATTTTTAATTATATTTTATTTAAAATGAAGATTAATGCTAAAAAAGCATATTATTTTTTTGTTATTGGAATTGGGATTATTTCTTTATTAATTACTTTGAAAATATTGAGAAGTTATAATAAACCACCAAGTCTTTCAGGAATAAAAAATATTCTTGGTTTATATTCTAATAAAATAAGTAAAAATAATAATTTTTATGAAAAAAAAAAAATTATAAAAAAAGATGAAACGGAGAAACCATTTAATATTACTGATAATATAACTCAATATTATTATCCATTTAAAATTAATTCTATTCAAAATTCAAATATTAAAGAATTTAGTTTTAATTATAATGAAAAAAAGAATGAATTAAATTTTGAAAATTTTGATTTATTAAAAGAAGAAGAATATAATAAAACTTTATTTCCTTTATTAGATTTGTTTAGTATAAATATAAACTCATCACAACCTTTAAATATTACATTAGAAAATAATATAGGGAAAATTCCAATTTATAGAACTATTAATTTTTATTTAATTAAAGATGAATTATCTGATAAAAAAAGATATGATGATATGATTTCTTCTATTAATGAATATTTTCAAAATAATTTATTCAATTCTAATTTCAAATTGTTTATTAAATATATTAATTATAAAAATAAAATTACTTTAGAAGAAAATCAATCATTATATTCATCTTTAAAGGAATGTAATTCAAAACTTTTATTTGATGAATTAAACGATAAAGAAATTATAAATATATTATTATATGATAAAATTGATAATGAATTAAGATTTCCAATTTATAATCAAGATTTAAGTTCTTTTATTTTTTCTTTTGATTTTAAAAAATATAAAAAATCTGATTTTAGTAAAATAATAAACTTAATTTCATTCACTAAAATATTTCCAAATTATTTATTTAAGGATTTAATAACAAATACAAAAATAATAAAAGAACTTGAAAAAATATTGAATTCAAAAATAATAAGAGAACATATATTATTAATTGCAACATTAAGAAATTTAGAAAAACTAAATAGAATTTTTTCTTTATATGAAACAATAAAAACAATAGATAATGTTAAAGAAAAATTAAATATTATTCATAATATATTTGCAAAATTTTTAAAACAAAAATTTGAAGGAGATTTCACAGATGATTTAAATGAAATTTATATTATTTCTCAATATTTAATGGAGAGTAACCAATTAGTTTTATTTGAACATTACTTTAGTGATGAATTTAAAGTTGGTCAATTTTTACCAATTATGCTTCCTATTATTTATGGATTTATTAAAGCTTTTAAAGCAATTGCCTTTTAAAATTTATAATTTTAAAAATAAAATTTAATAAATAATTATTATATAATTTAATGTTTTTATATTTTATATTTATTGAATTATAGTAAAAATTATAATTTTTGATAAGAAAAATTTTTATTAAATTATATATAAAGTAAACCTTCTTCATATTGTATTAAGAAAATTTTAAATATAATTTCAAATAAAGAATATAAAACAACAAATAACTTATTTATTTTTGTTTTTTCAATTTCAATTATTATTATTTGATAATAATAATTTTTCAATTCATCTTTTATTTTAATATTATTTTCTTTTTGAATTAATTCATTTATATATTTTTTCATTTTTTGAAGATCTTCTAATATCAAATCAAATAGTTTATAGTTAATATGATAATTTTTTTTAATTATATAACTAATTTGATAAAAAAAATTTTTATATTTTGAATATATTTCTAATGATAGATATCTTTTTTTTTTTAATTCATTTAAATCATGTAAATTTTTATTTAAATATATAATATTTTTAATCATTTTTTTTATAAAATTTGATATATATACTAAAATCTTGTTTGAAATAAATTGAGGAATAATTGTTTTATTTATTTCTTGTTTTTGATTTAAATTATTTTTATTTTCTCCATAATTATTACAAGAAATTTGGTTATTAATTTGATAATTATTAATAATATATGTATTAAAATTATTTGTAATATTATTATTTTGTTCATTTTCTTTATTATTATTGTATATTTCACTTTTTTTTTCAATTTGAATTTTTGACAAAGATGATAAATCTATATCTTTTAAAATTGATTTATTTACATAAATTATATTATTATTATTAATTGAAATATTTTTATTTTCAATTTTATTATTATTTGTTTTATTATTTTTAGCTGAATTTATTTTTATTGATGAAATTCTTTTTTTATTTATTTTATGCTTTCTTTTGAAAAAGGATGAAAAAAAATTTCTTGTTTTTGTGTCTAAATCAATATTATCAATATCACTAAAAACAGTTTTTAAAATACCAAATAAATTATTTATATTTATTACATTCATGAAACAAATTTTACACATAGCTTTTGGTATAAAAAATTTCCAATTATTTAAATAATTATGATTACACTTTTCAAGTTCATATTTATTATTAAAATAATTTGTATGATTTATAAATATTATCTTTTTTAAAAAATAAAAACAATATTTTAAATAATTTAATAAATCTTTTCTATTTACAAAATAAAGAAGTTCATTTCCATTTAAACATTTCATTCTGCATTTAAAACAAATTCCATCCTCAATAATATTTTTTTCTTTATTTAAAAAAAAATTTTCTACTTTATTTGCTATATTTTTTAGTCTTGTAATTTCTCTTTCTGAGATTGTATTTAATTCATTTATTGAACTATTATCATTATCATCTTCTGATAATTCTATTATATTAAAACCATTAAATTGAATTAAATTTTGGTTTGTTATATTTTCTGATATTGATTTAAAAGGTATTTTAATAATATTATTATTCTTTTTCATATTTTTCCAATTATTCTTCATAGTTTGTAATTAATATATTTTTAATATATGTAAATTGTATCAATTATTAAAAAACTTATAAATAAAAATTGGATTTTAAGAAAATTAAAAAATAATTTTTAATATTTTTATATGATTTAATTTTTTGCTATTAAATATGTTTTTAGAATATCTTATTAGAAAAAAAAATAAAAGAAAAAATAAGATATTTTAATTATTTAAAATACAAGATATGATAAATTTGAGTTTATTTATAAATTATAATATTTTAAATTACTTGAATTAGATAAGATATATGATTAAAAATATTATATAAAACTTAAATAATTTTTATTTATATTTTTTTATTTTCAAGCTCCAATTCTTTTTTAAAAAATTTAACACAGTTTTTTAAAAGATTTTCAAATTTTAATTGTATCATTTGAGAGTTTTTAACTTTTATATTATTATTTAATAATCTATTAACTTTACTATGAGAAATTAAAAGAATATTTTTTTCAAAACGAAAAATAATCCATAATAAAAATATTCTAATTCTCATTTTAAATAATTTTCTAATTTCAGGTTGAGGATTTTCTTCAAAATTACCTGAATCAACCCACCAAAACTCTTTAGTAATAAAATTTAAATTTACATTAATTTTATTATATAAAATAAACTCTTTTAATTGTTTTAAATTCATTCCTTTATTTTTATCTCTATCAGTTAAAGCTTCTCTAATTAAATCAGTTATAAAATATTCACATTTATTATTTTTATTTTTAAAATATTTTTCAATATAATAAAAAGTTTGTAAAGCTCGTTTTAAAGGAGAAATATAAATTATATCAAAAGTAATATCCAATTTTCTTAATAAAGCTAAAATTTCTTCTGTTTGATTTATCCCTTCTTCAGTTAACCCAGAATCATATATTTTTTTTGAATTTATTCCTTTATTTACATTATGTTGTGCTTGAGCATGTCTTAAAAAAAAAATTTGTTTTTCTGGTAATATTCCTTCTATTAATTTTATTAAGTCTGTAATTTGTATTTTTGATAATATTTTTTCTTTTAATTTATTGGAAAAATCGTTTATATTTTTATTTCCTTGAAGAAGGTTGGATTCTATTATTCCTAATATTTCTTTTCTCAATGTTGATTCATCATTCATATTTTTTTTTTTATTTCATAATTATTAATAATTAATATTTATAATATTTCTTTTTAAATCACAGTTTTGTATTATTTTATTATTTTATTATTTTTATGATTTTTTTAAACTTAAACTATAATCTTTTAATTATATTATATAATAATATTTATGATCTAATATTAAATGCATTTAATATTTTTTTATCATTTGATATTAATGAAAAAAATACATTTGTATTATCAAAAATTCCTTTCATAGAAATTACTTTATTAATATCAAAGTTTTTTAAATTTAATAAATTTAATGAAAAACAGCCAAAAAAAATATAATTCATATTTATTAAATTATTTGTAATAAAATTAGACAGGTCTAATTTTGTCAATTCCTTACATGAATAAAACATATAACTCATATTAATAACATTTTGAGTTTTAAAATTAGACAAATCTAATTTTGTTAAAGAATAACAACATCTAAACATATCATTCATATTAATAACATTATTAGTATTAAAACTAGATAAATTTAAATTAATTAAGGAATGACATTCACTAAACATATTAGACATATCTTTTACATTATTAGTATTAAAACTAGATAATTCTAAATATTTTATAAAATTACAATCATTAAACATAAAACTCATATCAGTTACTTTTTCTGTATTTAAATTACATAAATTTAATGTTGTTAATCTTGAACATCCATCAAACATATGACTCATATTTGCTATATTTTTTGAATCAAATTTTGATAAATCTAAAGATGTTAATGTTGAACATTCAAAAAATAATTTTCTTAAATTTTTAATTGATTTATCTAAAATATATTTTAAATTATTTGATTTTTCTCTGTAAAATTTTAATTTATTAGCTGATTTTATATTTTTTGTGTTAATAATTACTTCTATTAAATTTATATCTTTTTTTTGAGGAAAACCTATAATTAGTACTTCTTTATTAATATCTTCATTTCTTATAATATTAAATCCAAATATGCAATTTTCATTTTTAGAAATATTTGATTCTTTTTCTTTATTTTTATTATTAGGTAAATCTAATAAATTGTGTTGAGGTTCTTGTTTTGATTCATTAACTTCTTGTTCATATTCATTTAATATTTGAGTATTAAATAAAGAACTAGAATCCATTTTTTTTATTTTTTTTAATCTAATTTATAAAAAAAATATTTTTTCTCAATTAATTATACAAATACTACATATTAAATTGAATTAATTTTAATATTTAATAATTCATTCATATTAATTGATTAAATTTCGTCATTTATATTACATTATATAAAAATGATTGTAGCATGTGAAAAACAAGGAGATAATTTTAATAAACACGAAGGAATATTTACAAAAATAAATATATGTAATATAAAAAGAAATAAAAGTTGTGAAAGTTTTAAACATATGAAATTAATAGATAAAAAAAGAAAAACACAGAAAAAAAAAAGTTTAAGAATTCAATTTCAAAATTCAATGAAATCAAATGACCATAAGAAAATAGAAAATTTAAATAATCAAAATATAAATATAATAAATGCAAAAAGTTCACATAATATAAATAATATTCAAAATATAAACTCAAATAAAGATATGAAAAGTAATTTATCATCATCAATGGGAAAAAATTTTATATTAAAAAGTGATTTTTGTAAAAGTACAGTATCAAATAATTATCAAAATCATTTAAGAAAAGAAGAATCAAATCCTTTATTATCATATTATGGAATAGATAAACCTCCAAAAAATGTTGTAAATGATTATTTATTATTTGTTAAGAAATTAAAAGGAGAAATTGATGATTATCAAGAACTTTTTGATAAAAATGAAAATTATATTAATAAAACTAAAAAAGAAATTATTATTAGTGCTTATTTAGATGATGAAGAAACTATTAAATATATTGATGTTAATGAAGATGATAATGAAAATGATAGTGAATCAAATAATAAAACTAATTCTGAATCAAACAATGATGATTCTATATCAAAAAAATTATTTCAAAATTCTTTATTAAATATACCATCAAATAGAAATATTTCTAATTCAAATAATAATAGTCAATCAATGTATAATAATTCACAAGATATTTTTTTAAATAATCAAAATAATTATTATAATCATCAAAATAATTTTGGATTAAATTTCCAAAATAATTATATGATGAATATTCATAATTCAATAAATCAAAATAACAATTATCAAATATACAATAATCCAAATAGAATAATGAATAATAATAATATTTCATTAAATATTTCAAATTATAATTATATGAATAACTTAAATAATAATCAAGGAAATAATTTTCAATTGAACAACTTTAATAATAACCAAAATAATTCATTTTATAATAGAAATCAAAATCCATATATGAATAATAATATATTTAGCAATAATAAACAAGTAGAAAATAATCAAAATAACATAAATATAAAACAAAATTTTCAAAATGAAAATTACTCAAATTACACTGATTCTTCATTAGCAAAAATTGCCCCTTATTTAATAAAAGAACAAAGTGGTTGTCGTTTTATTCAAGAAAAAATTCAATCACATCCAACATTTGCAAATGATTTATTATTTCCTCAATTAAAAAATAGTTTACCAGAATTAATATGTGATCAATTTGGAAATTATTTATTTCAAGTTTTATTAGATGTTTTATCTTTTGAAAATTTAAGTGAATTTTTAACATTAACACAACAATCATTTTTTCAAATTTGCATTTCTGCACATGGAACAAGAGTAATTCAAAAATTAGTAGATAAAGTTTCTTCTTCTCCAATTTTATTAAATAAATTTATTTATAATATTTGTAGTGAAAATTTAAAAGAAATAATAAAAACTCCATATGGAAATCATATTATTCAAAAATATTTAAGTACTGTTCATAATCAAGAATATACTAATTTTATTTTTCAAATTGTAAAAGAAAATTTTTTAGAAATTACTAATTCGAAACATGGAGTTTGTGTTGTTCAAAAATGCATTAGTGAAGGAGATGAAATTCAAAGACCAAAAATATTAAATTTAGTTTTGAAAAATTTAGAAAAAATTATAAATGATCAATTTGGTAATTATGTTATTCAATATATTTTAATTACTGATGATTTAGAATTTAATGAAATTAATGATATTATTGTTAAAATTAGTGAAAATATTATTGAATACTGTAAAAAAAAATTCTCTGCAAATGTAATTGAAAAATGTTTTGAAAATTCAAATCAAAAAACAAGAAATATATTATTAAATAATATTATTGAAAAAGATCCTCATTCAATTATTGATTTATTAATGGATCCTTTTGGTAATTATGTTATTCAAAAGGCTTTAATTGTAGAAAAGGGAGAATTATATACTAAAATATTACAAATAATAACAAAAGGAATTGGAGAAATTAAAAAAGCAAATTTTGGTAATAAATTAATTGTAAAATTAATTTCTAAACATAAAGAATTAGGGGAAATGTTAGCAAATAATGGGGATGATATATATAAAAATAATAATCAAAATAATAATAATTTTAGAAATAATCAAAATCGATTTAATAATTATCATAATAATAAAAATTTCCATTAATTTTTAATTTATGATATATTTTCAATTAATAAAAAAGGCATATTATTTAGAAATATTTATTTGAAATCTTTTTATATATAATAAATAGTAAAATACTAAATTTGAATTATTAATTCTTTATATTTTTTTATTTAATATATCAATTGTATTTTTATCAGGAATATTTTTTAATAAATTTATTTTATTCTTTATTTTTTATTAATTTATTTTATTTCTTTTTTAAATTAAATTAGATATATTTAAGTTTACATGTAATTTATTTCTAATATTAAATAGTGTAAATCATTTTTTTAGCAATTGAAATAAACCATTAATTAAATATATAATCTTTTATGAGACTTTTGGTCTTATTTTGTATTTTTGAATAGAACCATTTCCAATCATTATAACATAAATACAATCTTTCCCCTCTTTAATTGAAGACAATAAAACATTATCATTTTTAAGTGGTATATTTTTAATATTTTCCATATAAGGTGCTCTTCTAATAACAATTTCTCTCTTATCTGAAAGATAAATTAAATAATCTCTGAATTTATTAGTTACAATTAAAGGATTATAAACTTTTTCTTTTTGATATTCAATAATTTTATTTTCTTCATCAAAATCTTTTAAATCTATAGGATTACCATTTAAAGTATAACAATTAAATTTACAATTAGAATTTGAAAAACTTGAAAATGAAGGAAAAGGAGTATTAAATAAGAAAATATAATCACATTTTCTTTTATCATAAACAGAACCAACTAAATTACAACTTTCCATTAAATATAAATTAATAAATCCATCATCAGAACAACTAATAAACATTTTTAAATTATCATTTGAACAAATATAATTAATTCTCTTACAATTATTATGTATCATTTTGAAATAAATAAAAGAAACTTTTCCTTTTTCATTTAAATCACGTTTAATTTTATAAATAATAATACTTCCTTTTTTAGTTCCTAAAAATAATAAAGTTTTTTTTTTATTTATTTCTAATGCAGAAATCATACTTTTATCTCTTGAAGTAATAATTGCATTATTCATTCTAATTTCTTCAAAGTAATTATTTTTTCCATAAACTAAAACATTACCATCATAAAAACCAGTAATTATAAAAATATCATATACACTATTACAAATTAGATTTTTATAAGATGTTAATTTTTTTAAATTAATTTGATTAATAAAATTATTATTCAAAGTTTTTTCAATAATTTGATTATATTTAATAAATTGAATATTATTATTTTCTTGATTAAATATAATTCTATTAAGAGAATTTATATCTTCAGCACAATTAAAATTTTCAAAATCAACTTGACAAGTTAATAAATCTAAATTATTAACTTTTTCAACAACAACATTAGTTTTTTTTTTAGGATTTTTTTTTTGAGGAACATTTTTAAATAATTGTTTAGGGCAAATTCCTAACTCAAAATAATGTTTAATATCACTAACAGATTCATCTTTAGATAATTTTTTTAATTTTTTAAATCCCCAATAATTATATGCATAAGGTAAAAAAACATTATATCTTTCTGATGCCGAATTACCAAATTGATAATCTCCAAATATTAAATTTACCCATTCAAATAATTGTTCTTTATTCGTTTCTTCTAACATTTCTTTTAATACATAAATTAAAATATCACTTTTTTCTTTGCACCAATTTGGTAAAATTACATCACTAATTTCAATTTTACTTCTATCATTTTCATTAATATAAAAACCTAAATTTAAATTATTAATATTATTAAATATATCTGGTAAATAAAAAAATTCTGGAATTAATTCTCTAACATCACTTTTTTCTCTTATTGAATTATAATAACTATTTTCAAAACTAAAAAACAATCTTTCAGGTAAATCAAATTCCCATTTTTGAATTTCTAAAGCAGTTAAAGTAAAAGGAAATAATCTAGTTAAATAATGAGAAACATATACTTGATTACTATAATGACTACCAAAACAAAAAGGAATTTTTTCCCAATCTAAAAAAGTATTAGTTTCATATAATGATTCATCTTCATATTTAAAACTTTTAAGTGTACTTATATCTAAAATCATTGATTGATAATTACTAATATAAGACTCTTTTCTTAATTTACTTTTACTATCTACTTCTATTAATCCCATTGGAGTATTTAAATTACGTAAATTATTTAATTGTGATAAAGAAAATTTAATACTGTTTTTAGATTCATTATTTATTTTTAAAGTTAAAGTTTTTTCTGGTATTATCCAAGGAAAAATGGGATATTGTGTTATATCTCTTAATGATCTATTTCCAAAAATATTTAAATTCATTATAAATTCAAAATTTGATATTTTATTTTGAGATGACCATTTTGTATAAATTTGTTGATATTCAGGTGCTGGTTTATTTATTGATAAAAAAATTTGATTTGAATAATTTTCTTCTTGAAAAATAAAACTATAATTTTTGTTATCTTTAGTATATATTTCAAAACCTGTGTCAGTATAATAATAAGTTCTTTTAATTGCATATTTAATATTATCTATTTTTATTTTTAAATAATAATCTTCATTTTCATGATATTTATCTAATAAAGTTCCAAAACATTTATTTTTATTTAAATTAAAATGTGGATCATTTGTTCTATTTGTTTTTATTAATTTCTTACCAAAAAATTCTATTTTATCTTTTTCATAATTCATAAAACCAATTATATGATTTGTTATTTTTACTAAACAACAATTTTTATAATATTTATAATTTATAAAATTTAATTCCTTTTCATTTGGAAAAGAATGAAGATTTATTTGATATGGATTGTCAAATTGATCTTTAAATAAAGTTAATTTAAATTCTTTAGGTAAATAATATTTAATATCTAAAATTGGAACTATTAAAGGATGAGTAAATTGTTTTGTCAAATGATTTGATATTTTAAATTTTAATTGATTTTTTCCTTCTTCTGTATAGAAAGTATTAAAGTTACTATAAGGTTGATTAAATGAATAAAGTGATTTTTTTAATTTTCTATATTTTTTTTTATTTTTATATGAATCTATATATTCTTTTTTGTTTTTTTCATATATGTATTCTTCAATAAAATTACTTTTTCTTATTATATAATCATTTTTTATTATTTCTTCAACATTTACATTTTGATTATAATTCATATTCAAATTTATATTTTTATTGATATCATATAAGTTATTTATTATAGTTAAATAAGTATTTTTTTGTTCTTCTAATTTTTTTTTTAATATTGTATTTAAATCATCATCACTTTGACTGAATATATTATTTAATTCTGATATACTAAAATTACAATTTTTAATGTTATTATCTTGACTAATATCTATAATTTTAAATTTTTCTAGAATTTTGATAATTCTTGCATCTTTCTGAACATAAGTTTTAAACATACCATTTAAACTGATAATTTCACGAATTAATTTTGCAATTCTTAATATATTTGCAAATATTTTAATATAATCATTTTTTCTATTAGTATTTAAATAATAAAAAGTAAAAAAGTTTACAAAAAAAAAATCATAACATAGTTCAATATTATCAATTATATCTTTTTCTTCAAATTTATTTTGTATATCACAAAAAATTAAAGTTAAAATAAAAACAAAGTATTCATTAATTTTTTGAAAATGTCCTTTAATATATCCTTCATAAATTAAATATATAGTGTAATAAAACATATATGATATTGATTCCTCTTTTTTTTTTAAATTATTGCATATATGAATATACAAATAATTATCTCTTTTTTTTAAATATTCTGTGAATTTTGTTATCTGACTTATAGACATAGTAAAAATTCTATCATCAACTAAATAATTATAATTATTGATATCAGCATAATTTAATAACTGTTTAAAATTATTATTTGTATCAAATACATAATTTTCAATTTTTTCATCTATTTTTATATTTTCATAAAAGTATTTGAAAAATTGGGAAGATTGTTCAAATTCTTTATCTTGGAATAATTTATAATTAAAATTTATTAAATATGACATATAATAAAATGGTATTTTTTTTTTTTTTATTATAATTTCATAATTCAATTTTGTAAAAATTACTTTTCCTTTTTTATCGATTAAATCTGTTATTTTATTTACTTTTTCATTATTTTTAATCATTAAAAAGAAATTATCAAAATATATTTTTCCCATAATTTTTAAAAAATTATTTTTTAAAAATAATTCATTAAAAAATGCATTATTATTATTATTATTATTATTATTGTTATTATTATTATTATTATTATTTAGAATTAATGTATAAAGATTTTCAAAAGAATTTTCAATAATTGAATTAACTTTATCTAAATCAATTTCTTCTTTTTTTTGATATTCAAATTCAAGATTATCATTTGTCCATTGATGGAAAATACATCTGAAAATTAAATGAAAAATATCTATTATTAAAAATAAAGTATTATCTTCAGAATTCATTTTAAGAATTAAATTATTATCTATTTGTTCTTTTTTATTATTCTCTTCATTTTGATTATTTTTATTTATATTTGTATTTATTTCATCTTCTTTGATTTGGTTTTTATTTTCATTATCATCTTCTTTTACTTCTTCTTGTTCAAAAAAATTATATTCATATAAAAAGAATTGATCAATTATTTTTATAATATCATCTTTTTTTTTTGAATTTATTTGATTTATCAAATTATAATAATTTAAATATAAAATTCTAAAAATGTTAATTATAATTTCTTTAATATTAATTGGATATCTTGCATAAAATAATAGTAAATCAGTGATAAAATTTTTACTTAAAAAATAAGTAACTATATTTTTTTGTTGGCCATATGGAAATTTTGCATCTTCATTTAAATATTTATAGAACAATATTAAAATAAATTCAACTTTTTGAAAATCAATTTCAGGATTCAATAAAAATCTGAAAAAGAAAATTTTATCTTTATTATTATCAATTTTTTGTGAGTTATCATTTTCAAGAATTAATCTTAAAACTAAAATAAAATTTTTTTCATTATTTAATTCAAATTTTTTTTTAAATTCATGAATAAAAAATGGTTGTAAATAATTCAAATCTAAAAATTTTTCAAAATAAATAAAATTATTTCTATTTTGCTCTATTTTATAAAATTCATTTAACAAATTTAGAATAAAATCCCAAAATTTACTTTGTTCTTTTTCTGAAAATTTAATCATTATTTTCCAATTAAATAATAAATCATTCAAAAAAGGAGAACTTTTATAAGGTTTAATTGTCATCATTGAAAATTTATTTACATTATCATATAAAAAATTATTTAATAAATCATTATCTTCTAAAAAACATCTTTCATAATTTTTAAGAAAACAGCTAAAAATTTGAAAAAATTTATTTCTTTCATATTCATTTACTTCATTTATTTTTAAACAAATAATTTTAAATATTCTATTAAATAAATTAACTCCATCATTATTATTATAATTTTCATAAATAAAATCAAAAACAGGAAAAAAAATATTAATGCCTGAATAATTATAAATATTTTTAATTTTCTTATGAATAATATGAGCATAATTTAAATGAAAATCATTTAATTTAATAAATTTTGCTTGATAATGATTAATTGGATCTTCAATTTCCATTGATTCAAGATCTAATGTTTGAGGAGAAAAACAAGAAAAAATAATTTTGTTAAATTCTTTATTAAATGTATCTTTATTTGGTTGAAAAAAATTTATATCTTCAAAATAATCAATTACACTATATTTATTATTATTATATAAAATTATTGAAGATATTCTTCCAATAAAATTTTCAAAAAAAATTATTGATTTTAAAGATATTGATTCTATTTCTATTGGCATTGCTTTTATTTTTGTTCTTTTCTTTTCCTTTTCTAATTTATATGAAAATAATAATTTATTTCCGAAATTAGTTTTTGTAATTCCAAAAACAATATTATTCCAATCTTCATAATTTATTTCATAACTTAAACCTTCTTGTATTTCATCATTTACGATAATATCAACTTTATTTCCATTTAAAGTCAATTTATATATATCTTCTCCTATATTTATCTTTATTAAATTTGAATTTTCATTTTTATGATATTTTTCTAAATAAAACCAAAATTTAAAAGCAAATCCAGTATTAATTAAAATTTTTGATATTAATTGAATACCACTTTCTGCTGTATTATAAAAGAAAAAATATTTTATTTTTTTTTGCTCATCTTTATTTTCTATATTAGGATATAATATTTCTAATATATCAATGTAATGATTAAAAGTATCAATTGATGAATTTTTATTTTTATTAACAATGCTTCTGAATATATAATAATAAAGATTTGGATTAATTGTTATATTATTAATTAAAAATTTTAAAATTTCAACTATTTTATTTTTTAATTCATCTTCAGAAGGAAATTTAATATATATCTCACATAAAAGTTCAATAAATCCTATTTGATTTTTTAATATAAGTGAAGATGATGTTTCTAAGATTATTGCAATATCAATGCATTGATTTATCATATCAAACAAAAAATTAATTTTTTGTAATATTAAATTTGCATCTTCTGACTCTAATATTTCTTGGAACAAATTTATTATTTCATCTTTACAATTTTCTTTAAATAAAGGAATAAAAGTTTCATCTTCTTTGTAAAATATATTATCAAATCTATTTTTTTTTTCTTCCATTCAAATTAAATAAAATTATTTATTTTATATTTTTTGATATTCTACAAATCTAAATATTAAATAATAAAAAAAAATAATAATAATTTTTAAATACATTTAACATAAAAGATTTAATAAATAAAAATAATATATTAAATTTAAATACACATTAATATTTTTTATTAAATTAAATTTAAAATGGGAAATGAAATATTAAAAAAATATTCGATTAATAAAATTCCATTATTTCAAACAGGTTTTTTATCTTTATGGAATGTATATCAAGGAAAAAAAAAATCCACAAATGAAGAAGTATGTATATTTTTTCTTGATAAAAAAACATTAAAAAAAAAATTTTCAGATTCACAAAAAAGAAAAGAAATAATATCTTTATTAAAAAAATCCCCTTTATTATTATCAAAATTAAATAATTTTCATTATTTAAAAATAATTGAACCAATAACAGAAGATAAAAAAATTTTATTTTTTATTACTGAGCCTTTTGTAAAAACTTTATATTCTTGGTGTATACAAAGTTCACCTTCAAAATTAGAAATCAAACAAATAATTTCACAAATTGTAGAAGGCATTTTATATTTAAATAATGAATTTTTCTTTGTTCATTCTTGTTTAAATCCACATTTTATTTTTTTAAATAAAGATGGAATTATTAAAATTACTAATTTAACTTTTGTTCAATGTGAAGGTTATATTGAAAAAAAAGATTATTTTAAAAAAAATATTTTTTCCTTTGTTAATATGTTAAATTTTATTTCACCTGAAGTTGCTTTGGAAAATAAATGTAATTTTAAATCTGATGTTTTTTCTATTGGATGTATTTTATTTATGCTATTAAAAAGATATATGAATGAAAAAAATAAATTTTATTTAGGTGGAATAAATCAAATTGAAGATTATGTTAAATTAATTAATGATAATATTATAAATAATTATTTAGAAAATATAAATTTTTTAAATGAAGATACTATATTTTTAAAATTAATTCTTAATCAAGATTATAATAAAAGATGTGATTTAAATAAATTAATAAATGATAAATGGTTTAATGATCCTAAATTATCAGCTTTAATTCAATTAAAAAAATTAAAAGATAATCAAAATAGTGAAAATGTTAAAATTTTTTTAAATAATTTTTTAAAGTGTATTTCATTCTTTGAAAATAAAGTTTTAGAAAGTAAAATTTTACCATATTTATTAGATATTCTACAATCATTTAATAATAATTTAGAAATTTCAGATTTAATTTTAAAAATTATTTTGAATATTTGTAATAAATCAATGATACAAATTCAATTTGAAAGTAAAATATGGATTTATATTAAATATTGCTTTAATAAGCAAAATTTAAGTGATTATAGAATTCATTTATTATGTACAAGAATTGATTATTTATTCCAAAAACTTTCACCATATGAATTTGATAATACTTTTATTCCTTTAATAAGTAAGATTTTAGATAGTAATGATATGAATTTGAAATTTTTTATTATTAATAATCTAAAAAATGTTTATACTTCATTTCAACAAAATAATTTCCAATCTGAAATTTATGTTAGATTAATTAAAATATTAATTAATTCTGAAGAGATTAATTTAATAATTGAATTATTAAATTGTTTTTCATTTATATATAAAAAATTTTCAAAAAATTTAATTGAAGAATCTTTAATTAAAAATTTAGCAAATATAAAAATAAATTCACAAACTAAAAGAGAAATTTGTGATCTTTTAATTGATTTATATATTAAACTTTCAGAAAAAATTTCAATTGAAGTAATAGGAAATGATATTTATCCAAGGTTAATTAAAATATCAATGGTAGGAAATATTAATATTAAATCATTTAGCTTAATAAATGAATTTATTGTAAAAAATTTTGATAAAATTAAACAATTTCGTTCTAAACAAATTACTGATTTTAATAATGAAAATAATGATAATCAATCAATTAGAAATAATATAATTAAAGTAACTGAATCTGTTATAAGTCAAGAAATTGATGAAAATGTTTTAACAAATTTATTTTCAAAGGAATTTCCTTCAATTATAAATAAAAATAATAATAATGAAAATGAAAATATAGAAAATAATAATAATGAAAAAGATGAAAATATAGTCAATAGTATTAAAGATAATAATAATAGTGATAATATTAAAAATGAAGATAATAATATTGATTATGAAAATAATAATAATAATAATAATAATCATCATCACAATCATATAATTGAAGAAAATAATGTAGATAATGATATCAATAATTCAAATTCAATAAATATTTCAAATGAAAAAACAAAAAGTGAAAATTCTTCAGAACCAAAAGAAATAAAAAAAAATAATAATATAGATTTAGAAGCTCAAAAAATTTTTAGAAATGCATTAAAAGAGGAACAAGAAGAAATTGATGCAAATATATTAGGAAAAAGTACTTTAAGAATAGAGAATGAAGAAGTAAATGATAATGATATATTAGAATTAAATAATTTAGAAAATTATATAAATAAACAAATTGCAATATATAATAATCAAAAATCAAGTAATGAAGATGAATTTTATGAAACAGATCCTCCTTTTTTTGATAGGAAAAGAAATATAAATAATTTAGAAAAAAATTATACTGATTATATTTCTGACCATTAAAAATGTATTATTATTATAATTTATAATTTTTTCTAATTAGTTAAATTATTTATTATATAATTGTAAAAAAAAATGAATCTTTATATTCAAACCAGTCAATTGATCTTTTTAAATTTTTATTTATTCTAAAAAAACTTTCTGTGCTTTTAATTTTATTAAGTCTAATTGAAAAACTTTTACATTTAATTGTATTTTTTAAATAATCAATTATTTCTTTTATATTATTCTCAAATAAAATTCCATAAATATGAATTGATATAATATTTTTATCTTCATTTTCAAATATTTCTTGATAAATTTTACATTTTCTACAAGTTGCACCTTCAAAATTAAAAGGTGAATAAATATTAAAACTTTTCACTTCACTTCCATTATTAATAAAAACATTAAAGAAATTCATCATATAAAATTTATCAATAATAACAGGACAATCATTAAATTTCAATATATTATATTCATTTTTCTTTTTATTATTTTCTAATTCTTCTTTTAAAGGACCTATTTTATTATATAATATGTCATTTTCTTCTAAAATATTTTCTATTCTTATAATATTTGATAAATATAATTTTTCAATTTTCATATCAAAATAATAAGTATGCATTGGATTAACAATATAAAAAAATTCTTTATTTAATAACGCATTATTATAAACACTATATACTGATGAAATGAAATCTATAATTTTTATTTTTTTTAAATTTTCATTATTTTTAATTGAATCGAGTTGAATTTGATTTATTAATTCATTTTTATAATAACTTTCATATAAATTATTATCTATTTTACCTATAGTAATAGTTGATATATTTCTGGTATTTGAATATTCATAGTAAAAAATATTTTTATTTGAAAAATATTCAGTAATACATTTTATCTTATTATTTATTTGATTTGAATTTGAATTTGATTTTTTATTTGAATTTGATGAATTATTTTTTAAATTAAAAATAATTTCAATTTCTAAATGTTTAATTAATGATTTATCACTTTCAAATTCACTTTTTTTTTCAAATTTCTTTTTTTCATTTTGAAGATTATTATTAGTTAAAATTTTATTTTGATTATCAAAATTTAAATCTTGATTTAATTGTTTTAAAATATTAGAATAATAATTATCAATTTCATCATTTTTTTTTTCATTTGAAAAATTGAAATTTTGATTATTGAAAGAATCATTATCAATATCTTGGTCAAAAGCAGATTTTTTTATATTTTGAATTTTATTATTTGAATTTTCATTCATATTATTATTTAAAACTTTATCGATAATATATGAATTTCCTTTTATTTGATTCATATTTTTTTTCCTACTTGAATTATTTAAATTCTTATTTAGAAGAGATTTCTTTTTCATAAATAATATATTTTTACTAATCACTAATATTTAATTTAAAAAAAAAAATAATAAAAAAATAAAAAATTTGAATAAAATTAAAAATATTAATTAGAAGAACTAGCCAATAAACCTTTAATTTTCTCATATTTTTTATTTAAATCTTGATCTTCTCTTATTTGTTCCATATATTTCCCCATAGAATTATTAATATAAGTTTCCAAAGTAGACAAAGCTTTTTTTGATTGTTCATTTAAATTAGAATTAACATTAACAAAACCATTTTTTGAATTATTTCCATTATTATTAGTAATAATTAAACAAATTTGTTTACAAAATTTAAAATAATTAATTAAAAATCTTTTATTAAACTCATTTGTTGAAATCATAACACTTAAACAAATAACACTTATCATATTTAAAAATTCTCCTAAATTTCCTAATAAAATATCTCTTCTAGTATTAATTAATATTGTACCATATGCTAAAAATTCTATAAAATTTAAATCTTTATCACTATGAATTTTATTCATGAATGTTAAATGAGAAATTAATTCTTCATTTGAATTAATTCTATAATGAAGTAATATTTCTTGATAATATCTTATTAAAATTTCCTTTTGTTCTGTTTGAAGTGCTTCAATTGAAGTTATTATTTTCATTATAAATTTAAGTACTTTTCCTAAAGTTTGAGAACTAATTTCATTTGTTTTTACTAAATCACAAAAAAAATAAATTGAAGTTACAGTATCATTAAAAGGATCATTATCGTTATTTTCTTCGTCTAATTTTTTTTTTGATTTACTTAATTTTGGTACAATATATCGATCATAAATATCAATTAAATTAACAACAAATTCTTCTGCATATTCTAATTTAGTATTTCCAACATTTGATAATATAATTGCAATATGAATAACAAAAACAAATTCTTTAATTTCTAAATTATCAAAATTAAAAAATGTTTTTAAAAAACTCATTAAAAAATCTCTTTTAAACAAATAACTATTTAAAGTCTTTAAAGGAAGTAACATTCCTTTATAATCATCTTGAATAATTAACATAGTTAAAACATAAATAGGATTAATTTCTTTATATTTAATTGAATTAGTAATAATAATATCTACTAATTTATTATAATGAAATTTTTGAATAAATTCAACTAATTTTTCTTCAGTTTTTGTATCTTTTGCATTTTGATTTTTTGCTTTAAGTGAACCACCTTCTCCATTTGTATTTGTATTATTTGAAGTTGCAATTGAATTATCTAAATTAATATCATCTAAACTTCTCTTTTCACAATATTTAACAAAAAATAAAAATGAAAAATTTAAAATTGCATTTAATATATTTATATCTCTTAAATTTCCTTTTACTTCATCTCTTGTAAAATAATACATCATTTCATTTACCATTTTTTCTATATTATCTGTAATTTCTCCTACTTCACAAAATAATTCTAATATTTTTAAATAACAATTTAATTCTTCTGGTTTTGATGGGAAATTTGTATCATATTTTAAAAAGTCATAAAATATTTTTATTACAATTGAATCTTCTGATAAAAATTTTTTAGCAAAATTTTGATAAGTTTTTGTAAATTTATCAAATAAAAATATCATTTCACTAAAACTTTCTTTTAAATTATCATAAAGTAAATTAAATATAATTAAATAATCTTCATGGAATTTTTTTTCATTTGGAACTTCTACTGTAGTTGACATAAAAACATCAAATAATTCAACTCTTAAATTATTTGCAAGATCTTTACAAGGAAAAATACATTGTAATAAAGATTTAATGTCATCTTGAATAAAATCTTTATTATTTTTATTTAATATCATATTTACTAAAAGAATAAAATCTTCTTTTTGACAAGATGTATTTTTATTTTTTGAAGTAGCAGCTTTTACGAAAAGATTTGTTTTAAAAATATTATAAATTCCCATTGAATATAAAATTGGGTGTGAACTTGGATTAAATGATATTATATTTAATACTCTTTCACTTTCTTTTTGTAATATCATTTTCTTTTTATCTGTACCAGAATATTTTAAATAGTTTATTAATTTTTTTATAAATTTTGAACTTTGATAAAAAATATCTGGAAATTTATCGCCGTGAATTGATATTGTAAATATTTTTAAACAGAAAAAATCATTTTGTATACTATTATTATTTATTACAAAAATTTTCATTAACCATTTTTCTAAATCAATATTATCTGTTAATGAAGTTTGAATTTGAATTTTTTCTTCTTTTTTTTTCTCTTTATCTTTATCATCTGAATTATCTTCTATATTATTTGAAAAAACCAAAAATAAAACATATATTAATAAACTTTTTAATTCATCATTAATTCCTTTTGGTTTACATTGAAGAAGAACTTTTACCATTTTTTCAAATGATTCACTTATATTATTATAAAAATCAGCATGGATTTTTTTTCTAATTGCTTTTATTTTATTATCATTTGGATTATTACTTATAATTTGTATTTCAGCAAAATATTCAATTAATAACTTTAATGTATTTATTAAAACATTTTGAAATGATTGATTTAATTCTAAATATACTTTTGTATTTATATTTAGATTATTATTATCTGTATTTTTTTTCTGACTATTATTATTACTATCTGTATTTTTAATTGAATTATTTTCTTTTTTATCAATATCATCTTTTTCTTTATCATCATTTAAAATAATAAGTTTTGCTTTATTTTCACTTTCAGATAATTCAACCATTAAATCAGAAAAATCTTTAATAAAAATAACAAAAAAAGAACCAATAAAATTTCTTAATTCATTATAAGAATTATAAGTAAAGAAATATTTATTATCTTTTTGTTTAGCTAATGAAATAATCATATTAAAGAAATTTAATTGATTTTCAACACAAGCAAAATTAATAGTATTTTCTTTAATATCAGTTAAATTTAAAGTAAATTGTCTTAATATTCCAGTATTATCTTTTAATATTTTCATAATAATATTAGTTAAACTTCTATATTTTGCAGCATCACCTTTATTATTATTTTCAATACTTAAACAAATACAATATTTAATAATAGAAATTAATAAAAATTTTCCACTATCAGAAT